>PVKA01016149.1:0-48520 GCA_004027165.1 Ctenomys sociabilis | reverse complement strand
TTTTTTTTTTTTTTTTTTTTTTTTGTCTTTTTGAGACAGGGTCTCACTATGCAGTTCAGGCTGGCCTTAAGCTCACTTTGTAGCTCAGGCTGGTCTCGAACTCACAACAATCCTCCTGTCTCAGCCTCCCGAGTGCTGGGATTACAGGCCTGCGCCACCATGCCCGGCTCTAATAATTTCCAGTTTTATTGCACTATGATCAAATAAAAGGCACGGGATATTTTCATTTCTGTTGCATTTACTTAAGCATGCTCTGCATGCTAGTATATAGTCTATTGTGGAGAACATCCCCTGTGCAGCTGAGAAGACCATGTATTCTTTTTTTTTTTTTTTTGGCAGAAATGGGAATCGAACTCAGGCCCTTGTGCTTGCCAGTGAAGCGCTTATTCCACCGAGCCATCTTCCCACCTCCAAGAAGAACATGAATTCTAATGTGAGGTAGAATACTCTGTAAAGGTCTACTAAGTCCACTTCTTCACAAGTTTCATTTAGCTCTGTTATTATTTGCCCAGTTGATCTATCTCTTTGTGACAGTGGTGTGTTAAAGTCCTCATTACAATTGTATTATTACCTCACCCTTGAATTTGACAGTTTTGAAGGGTACATCAATCTGGGTTGGAAGTTAATTTCTTTTAGGACCTGAAATGCTTCACTCCAAGCCCTTCTTGATTTGATGGTTTGTGTTGAGAAATCTGCCATGATTCTGATGGGCTTTCCATTGTAGGTGAGCTGTTTCTTCCAACCGCTTTTAATATTCTATTCTTTTGTTGAATCTATGGGATCTTGATTATTATGTGTCTAGGTGTAGGTTTCACTTTTGGAGTTCTACATGCCTCAAATATTTGGTTATTTGGAGTTCTAGATGCCTCATTTGTATGTCAGATTCTTTTCTCATGTTTGGAAAATTTTCCGCAATGACGTCTACAAATAGTCTTCTTTATGTCATTTATGCCGAGTCCTGCTGTTTCGTTATGGTTTATATCTAGTTGTTCCTCCAAAGCCTCATGTAAGTCACAGGTGGACTTCTAGAGTTTGTGATTAACTCATGAGCCACTGGGATCATGGGTGTGGGTGCAATACCCACCTTGGGGCAGACAGCCTGTATGGAACTTAAGGGAGACCTGCTCTCTGTAGAGCTGCTGCTACCACTCCCTTTTGCTCTCTGCTTTTTGCTCTGCCATGAAAAGTTGCTCTCCACCATGTGCCACTTTCCCTTGGAGCCAGCTGAGCATGGACTGAAACCTCTAGTAACTGTGTACTAAATAAGCCTTTCCTTACTTCATTTTGAGTGTTGGGTATTTGTCCCAGCAACAAGAGAAGAGAAACTGAAACATGTTAGACACTATTACTCTTTTTTTTTTCTTTGAATCATCTTGTAGCTGCTAAATTATTATTTCCTAGTTCCTTGTTAGTTTTAATAGATCTTTCCTTTCACTTTTATTAGCTATAGTGTTGTCCAAGGTCTGAAAGTCTATCTTCAGTTTTGTTCAAGCAGTTTTGCTAGCTTCAGCGGAGTTCTTAATTTCCTGGATATCTGTTTGAATCTGTTTCATGCATTCTAATTCTTCCCTGTATTGTTC
The DNA here is from genome assembly GCA_004027165.1 of Ctenomys sociabilis. Lineage (NCBI taxonomy): Eukaryota > Metazoa > Chordata > Mammalia > Rodentia > Ctenomyidae > Ctenomys > Ctenomys sociabilis. Next base: position 46,940 of record PVKA01016149.1, on the reverse strand, counting down.
ATTCAACATTTCCGTCCGTTTTCTATTCTTTTTTTTTTAATCTATGTCTTCTTTAGTTGTGCTGAGCAATTTTCACAATCATTGTCATTTCTTGTTTGAACTGAGTGATTATTTAGGGTTTCTTCTATAACTTGATGGACTTGTTTCTCTACCTCAGTTGCTATCATTTCAGAAATTTCAGGTGTGTGACTTCCATATTCTTCTATGTCCTCATCTCTTAGACTTGTTCTGGATGGACTGTAGGATTGAGATTGCCTTCTCCTCCTGTGTTTTGGCATTTCTGAAGCTCCCAATGATCACTCAGCTCAGCAGTGGTGGGAGAGCAAGAGAATATGCATCAGTAAGGTTCCTACTACAGTGAGGGGGTAGCGTAGGACTCACCAGAGCTGTAGTTACTGGTGTGGGTGACTGGCCAGCACCCAACAAAGCTTCTGTGCAGGTGGTGGGAGTGGACTAGGATCATGAGGCTACATGACATCCTCCTACGCTCCCAGATGCTTGGATTCAGTGCCAGCACAGTCATCACACTTATGCGCTGGGGCCCACAAGTCACAGCTCACCATAATCCTGTAGGCTGCCCAGAGTCCATCTAAGTTCTTAAATGGTGGTGCTGGGTACCAGTTAAAGTACTGTGCCTACAAGCACTGGGGCCCTCAGGTCACAGCACACCAGAATCCCATGGGCTGCCCAGAGTTTGCCTAAGCTGTGAAAATCCACACCCCCAACACCAATCTTGATAGACTGGATACAATATAAGGGACAGAAAAAAATCTTGTCTTGTTCTTACTTATTACTTTTGCTGCCTTCTGCCACCATGAACTGCTGCTCTCTGCCATGCGTCTCTCTTCTTTGGAACCAGCCAATTGTGGAGTAAAACTGCTACAAACTGTAAGCTAAATAAACCTTCCACCCTCAGCTTTGGGCACTGTATATTTGTCTCAGCAATGTGAGAAAAGTAACCAAGACATCACAAAAATAAATACTTCCTTTTTTCTTAGACCAGTTTTGAGAAAATTCCAGATACCCCACTGCTTCAGCACTGGACACTTATAAATACATTTCTGCTCTTAACCACACTACAATGATCACTCCCAAGATGATAGTTTCCAATAGAACCCAAAACAACAAGCCCTACTTGTTTATGTGTTATTCTTCCATATAAATGTAATAGATCTTTGCATATATGTGTGTGCATATGTTGTGTCCTGGTATGCTTCCATATAAGCATAAGGAATCTTCATTTGTACATGTGTGTGCATGCTGCATCACAGCATTACTCTTCTACAAATATCCTTGTCTTTGTGTGTTCATGTTGTCTTTGTCCCACAGTAAGGCTATATAGGTGGTAGCATGAGAGTTCCTCAGCTACACTTTGTGACGAGTCTCCACATACTTGCTCCATGTGGTAACCCATTTCTAGGATGGATGTCTGATATTTACTGGGAGTCACTGCTGAGCTGTGCCTCAGGGCTTGGTATAATATGAAGCGGACAGAGGCCTTCTGCCTCTTTCCTTATATATACTCACAGTATAGCTCAACCATGCATAACATCCACAAGCAGGGCAGCAAGTTCCACAGGGAATACAGAGACCCCGGGGCTCCCTCACAACCCTGGGGAGGATCCAGACCCACCTCCAGGTCCAAGAAGACCTCCTCTAGCAAGCTGCTGCAGCCTTCCTTGGCAATAGCATCCAGAATCCCATCCATACTTGGCTGGCTCAGACACACGCTCTCCTCTGCTTCATTTTTTAAGTACTTCTTCTTCAAACTGACGATTGATTCTCTGCAAAGAAACATCTTGGATCAGGAAAACAGCATCTGAGCACCAGTACTCACCTCCTGCCCCATGAGCATACTTAAAGGTCTGGCAGTTGTTGATGATGGCGATCATGTACTGCACGTAACAGTGTGGGTGCTGCCGGTTCCGCAGGTGCTCCTCTTTGTATAGCTGGGCCTCGTCTCTGTACCTGGGGACCATGCAAGTATAAGTGGTGGGCACCACTTCTTCCTGCTGACACCAGCCTGACAGCAGGCCCATACCGCCACCACCACATACATCTCTAAACATAAATCACACTCATGGGTGGTCCACATTAATCACAGAACCAGTAAGTTGGCTACTGTAAGACAATGTTAAAGAATATGGAAAAATAGATACAAAGAATACTTAGCTCCCTGACATATCAAGAAAACAAACAACTGAGATACCACACATTATTTTGTAGCTTATCTTGGAGAGTCTCAAGCATTGGAGCAAGAGAGTAGCACAGTGAAAAGTATATACATTTTTAGATGTTAAAAAGAGCTGAGGGTGGGCATTTAGAGGGAAAAAACATTTATTTTGTCTCTCCATTCAAGTGTGATTCAGGTATCAAGCAGCTAAGATTGGTCTGGGAAAGCTGCTTTTCACATAAATGAATAAAGACCTGTGATGTGTGGTAGGCTGTGAAAGCACCTGGGCCTTAAACCAATGGACGGACTGACAGGACTCAGGATCTGATTCTATGAGCGAATGGAGGGACTCAGGACTCTGAGGGAGAGGCCTGGTGGTCAGCACTGAGCTAGCAGGGAAAAACTGACCCGTGTCTAATAACCTGCAGTGTGCAGCACACCCATCAGTAAATAAACAAACAATCAGGCAGCTTTTGGAGTAGTCTTGGTCTTAGGGCAGACAGCATTCAGAGGATAGTCAGAAACGCCATGGGACCCAGACACCATAGTGACTTGCCTGCCTTGTCTGAAGAAGGAGCCTAAAGAGCAGAGGGTGGCCCTTGGGCAGCAGACGCCTAACAATGCCAGGCAAGCCTACCTGTGAGCTAATGGTTCCACAGTCACAGCATAGGACACAAAATGTGACTGCCATGATGTCTGGGCAGCAGGAAGAATGACAGGAGGACAACAGGTTAGGCAAGGAAGAGGAGCTTTGGAATGAACAGATTTTTCATGCTATTCTTTCTCTTCTGTTCAGGCCTGAAAACCTTCATTACAAACAATACAGAAGGAAAGGCCCACTGGGAGAGCCTACCTTCCCCATCTGCATCTGCTGGGGTGGCTTCTCCTGGGAGGTGACCACTTCCCTGAGGGCTCACTGCTCACCCTAGGCAGTTCCAGTCACAGGCAACTGACCTCAGGTCAGGATCCCAAAGAGAATAGTACAGTCTACTCAAAAAGAAGATTATAAGATCTAACTTTATCTGCTTTTCTAAAAAAAAGGGGATCCTACAATCTTAGCTTTTAAAAGCAGCACATCAGAATGAACACAGTTTTGCTTTTAATTTTTAAAAACATACAATTTATAAATTAATAACAATAGCCAAAATACATACCTACTTAGAAAAGAATTCATTTGCTGAAGACACAAAACCAGCACCTTTGTTTTCAATTCTTCACTTATCTGAGAAGCAACTTGAAGATTCTGCTCAAACATCTGAAAGTTGAAGAACTTATAAGTGCTGACATAGGGCTGGGGAGATAGCTCAGCACACAAGTGCCTGCCTGGCAAGCACAAGAATCCTGAGTTCAATCCCCGGTAGCACAAAAAAATGAGAGAATCTATAAGTACTGACACAATCTTACAAAAAAAAAAGTATAGTTCAATTTCCCCAATCAGGAAACCCTGTCTGCTAACTGGGAGTTGTAAGTCAAATTCCAATAAAAAAGTGAAACTAGTTGAAAAATAAAACAAGTGAAATAAACACCTTTCTTAGTGGGTAAGAAGCCAAGCACGTGATCTCCTAGTCACCCGTCGACTAGGTTCTCTGGGGGATGCATTCTCTCATCGTACCCTCAATGCTAAGCTGATGGGGTGGGGGGAATCAGGAGAGGGCTGGGGCCAGACCTGTGAGTAATAGGGATGGTCTGGAAGTGTGGGATCTGAGCACCCAGCCTGCTCCTTGTGATTTATGGCCAGCGACTTTCAAGGGCATCAGGCAGTGGATTTTTAAGAATCAGGAGGCTGACACACTGGAGCTGAGGGAGCTAGGATCCAAGAAACGAGAAGAACACAGCATGAGCTCCCTCTGGGCTCTGGTGCTGTACCATGTGTCAGAGGCTTTTACTCTATGCACAGAAGGAGAGAGTGGCACAGCCGGGGCAAGCATCAAAAGGTGAGTCAGACCCCAGCACTGTGATTAGTTAGTGTACCAGGAAGTACCTTCAACAGGTTACAGGATTCCTCCAGATTCTCCAGAAGAAACTCAATTATACAGCACTCTGAAGGCACAGCTTGCATATTTATAACAGGAGGAAATGTCAAAGAAGCAAACTCAGACTGGCAACATCATGCACAACCTACATATATAGGTAGGCCCAAGCTCAAACCCAAAGACTTCTTGGGAAAACTACAGTGACCATGGGCAAAACTATTTGGTCAGTAGAATCCTGGATCCTCAGTTTCTTCCACCCCAGAGAAAAAGACAGAGGGATAGAGTGGGATAGCGGTTTCCCACAACTTTATGTCTACAAAGAGTAAAGCATTCGTGGCCCTCAGTGAAACTGACAGATGCTACAAATTGCCTAGAAGGTAACACCATGGAGGTCTATGGCTCCCACCTGGAAGACAATGGCAGGCAGCGTTGTCTGGTAGTACCCGTCCTGGTCAGCTTCAGGCTCTGTTTCTTTGCTCCAATCCTTTTTGTCTGTTTCCAGTGCTTTCCGCAACCAGGCAATGATGTTGGACTAGAAGTGTGGCATCATGAAGAAGGGAAAGGAAGATGGGCACTGAGTTATACCCAATGCTCTCACTACAGTAGCATACGCTATCCAACCAGACCCAGTGCATGATGGCAATCCTGGTTCTCAGAGGCCACTAGGGCACCTCATGAGGTGGGCAATGCTCATACCAGTCTCCAGGGACATAGGTCAAACCCTCCCTGCAGGCAAAAGGGGAGAATGGACAGAAGACCTCATGGATGGCCATGATACTGAATGATGCAGCCAGACTAGTCAGATACCCAGACAGCAAGGCAGGCATGTGGCCAGGCTCAGGCCACCCAAGACAGACAATGCAGCCCATCACCTCAGCCCCCCAAAAAAGACAGTTCTCCAACCCCCAGGTAGCCTTAAACTAGGCAGAATGCCACAGCTGCTCAAGAGACATGCTGATCTTTCATCTTATTGAGACTGCCTGGTGATCATGAAGCTACAGACAGACTGGCCTCCCATGTCCCAAACTGCCACACCCTACTGGGACTCAGTGCTAAGAACCCAGCAGACAGCAACACACATGTACGGACACAAGGACAACGCAAGCTGGCTCCCCCATCGCAGGAGCTACTGCTATCTGTAGAACAGACACTTCAGACCCCGCAGCCTCCAACTGCAAATAGATGTGCCAAGTCCCAGAAGTAGAACCAAGAAAACTGCAGAGGGCCCGACCCAGATGTAGCTTGCCCCTGGCACTAGTCATGCTTACATCCAACAGATAACCTCTATGCAATTCAATGGCTCTACTCACAGTGAGCGTGGACATGTATGTGTCGAGCAGCTGAGAGACCACATTTGTAGAGAGCAGAGGCTCCAGGGCATTGACGTCTACTTCTGGGGCCAGTTCCATGTTCCCCATCATCTCCACACTACAGTGTAAACCAGGTGTGAGTGGTGAACCACAGGGAAAACAGTATCAGGTAAGCTGATTTACATGCAGATGCCCAAAGCCCTTGGAGACAACTCAGGGTCTACAAACAACTTTCTGGGTGAGAGGTCAAGGGTTTTTGGGTTCCCGCATGTTGTCACCATGCTGGCTGTGTGGGTACATATGTCAACTTGACACAGGTTGTCCCTTGGTGCCAGTGGCTCAAAAGCAGGAAAAAAATCATGATGGTGAATCTATCTGTCCAACTCACTGTGTCTCTAGGGTCTCTCAAAAGCAGGAGGCACTAGTCTGGCTTTATTAAGAAACTGCTGAGCAGGACCATACCCTGGAGATAGTGTCCCTGCAGTCACCATGACATTACTCATGGAAAATTGGTCAACAAAAAAGCAATACGTCAGTTTGTTGTGCAGAATGCTAGGAAATGTAAACTAAGTTTTAGGGTAAAAGTTTTCATGCAAAACAGTATCTGTGAATGTAGTTCAGTTCTTACAAAGTCTAGAGTTTTGCTGGGCATGGTGGTTTTATGTCTATAATCCCAGCTACTAGGGAGGCTGAGGCAGGACTCTAAGTGAAAGGCAGCCTGAAGAACTTAAGCCACGTTGTTCAGTTTGAAGGCCATGGGCTCAATCCGGAGTACACCAAGAAGGAAGGGGGTGGGGGAGAGAAAACAACCATGTGTAGAGGATGATTGCTCAGAGAACTTATATATTATATTTCCTAAAATGAATTTAGAAAAACTCTGAACAATTTTACTAGCTAGTCACCCTATGAAATCCAAGGTGAGGCATGGTAGCACAAGTCTATTAATTCAAACGCTGGAAAACTAAGGCAGAAAGGTTGCAAGTTTGAGTCACATCAGACAACTTAGGACTTAGTGAGTTGTAGCCTCAAAATAAAAAATAAAAAGGCTGGAGCTTTTAATTCAATGAGAAGGTCCTGGGATCAAGTCCAAATTTACATTCACACACCAAAACACACAAAGAAATCCACGATATTACTCAATAATAAGTGCTTTCTAAAATTCTGATATTAGTCAAAGACAATTCATTTAACCTGACAGTTTCTGTGCTGAGCTCAATTCAGTGTGTAAGGAATACCAGAGAGCAGCACAGATGCTTTGCAGAGAGCCCAAGTTAAGGGACACACACAGCAGAGTAAGCCAGGCTTCAGGGGACATATGTAGGAGAGTCCAGCCAAAGAGACACACATAGGACAGAGCCTAGCCCAAGGGACATGTAGAAAAAAATCCTGGTCTGAGGGACACACATGATAGACATCCCCATCTGAGGATCATATATATGAGAGAACCTGGCCTGAAGGACCACGTGGCAAGTTTCAACAGAGCTCACAGCGTAGCAGAAAAGATATAAAACCAACACACAGACTGTACAATACTCATGAACACACTCTTCATTTTCCAGGGTTCAGACAGAGTGCCAGGCCCAGGGCCCAACCTCGAATCCTACTCGCTAACTATTCAACCACCCACGGAGATCACCACGATATCTCCCTCCTCCAGTGGCTGTCAGCACATACAACACCCCATGCTATTTTCTGGCCACACAGTAAGATTACAATAAGAAACAATGACCACCTTTTCTGACTTTCTGTTTTGAATCTTCTTTTTCTTCATATCTTCCTGCATTGAAATATATAAATTTTCTACTACTAGCAGTTATGAATAAATTACAAAACCACAAAAATAAACCTTACTGCTGAGAAAATGTTTACTTTGTCTCACCACAACAGCAACAAGGTATAAAAAAATCATAAAAATATTAGATATTTAATATTGCTTCCTATTCACAGAACCATGCAAAATTAAGTTACATTTCAACTTCTTAATCTTGCAAAATTTCAACAGACCCTACCAATGGGTCAATTTTCAAATGCTAGGACATGAAGTAGCTAAGTCTCTCTCATACAAAGTAACAAAATCTGATGCTAAAATGCAAAAGGACTACTGATTTTTCTAGAATTACATATACTTGTAATTGCTTTTATTTATATTTGAGTGGGTCTTTGGTCTCCCTCTATTGTCTAGTATCGTCTCTTTAACTTGTAGGTTCAAGCAATCCTTTTGCCTCAGCTTCATAAGTGGTGGGACTATAGGTATGCTACTCTGCACCTGGCTTGGAGTTCTTTATTTTTTGAAAGGCTAACTGCCATGGCATACTAGTGAGGCAGGTCAAAACTGGTGGCTATGTTACCAGCCCAGGAATTAGCTGAAGGTCATGGTGCTTCTTCTTTTTTTTTTTTTTTTGCAGAACCAGGGATTGAACTCAAGCCCTTGCACTTGCCAGGAAAGCACTTATTCCATTGAGCCATCTCCCTGGCCCCTCATGGTGCTTCTGAACTCCTACCTGTAGAACAGGGAACATAAAACTGTCTCACGGTGTCATTGTGGGGAACCAAATCTACACATAGAAACAACCTGACACAAAGGCACATGGAATGGTGCTTGAGGCAGAGAGCAGACACACCACTCAAACAAGGCCTCATCCAAACCAAAGGCTGGGCCTGACTTCCAGGTTAAGTGTCCAACAGGTAGATGAGAAATACTTCTACAAACCAGAAAGCAAAGGTCACAGCTAGACTCTGGAGACTCTGCAAACTGCCTATCAGTATGTTTGTGCAGCAGTTTCCATATAAAGAAAGAACTTACACCCTTACCTTGTATAGGTGTTTAAGACCCACGTCAGTAGGCTTACGATCTCATTGGCCTCTAGGTCTTCTGATGCTAGGTCCTGCATTCTTGTGCTCAGGGCCTGGTGGTACATACGCAGGAGGTTTTTAAAGATCTCGTAATGTGGTGGGAAGCACTGAACCATCAGGTTTTTGGCAACGATGAGGTCATCCAGGACATACTTCCTTATGATTTCCAGGTGGCGCACAAGCCACATCTTGTCAGACTCCCTGGTATCTGCCTGTGTGCCCTCGATTCTAGTTGTCACGGTTCTGTCCAAGATGGCAAACATTTTCTCTTTCCAATTTTTGGGCCTCCCAGGAGGAACAAAACCAGTTTGTTTTTTTCGGTCAAGTATACGCCTGTCAATTTTTTCCTCCCTTTCAATGATCCTGACCACTGAGACCAACAAGGTGGGATCCCTGCGGACAGTGACCAGGGACCTCTGTAGCACCATCCACAGTTGCTTGGCCAGCTCATCAGAGAGCCCCTGTGTGCTGCCGAAGTAGCCGTGGATGAGAGTCATGTCCCGCGTGTTCCCACTGTCCATACGGTACTGCTCACACATCAGCCCATCCCGAGAGCACTCCAGGTCCATCAGCTTCCGGTGGGCTTGCAGCAGAGCCCCTTGCTCAATCAGGTCCTGGGTCTCCCGTACAATCTCAGGCACTACAGATATGAGAGAAGCCAGTACCATAAAAAACATCAAAGGCCATGTGCAGGTTCTGGGAGACACTAAGCATCTGTCTGTCTGCCTGGGCACCTGTATGTTACAACTCGTCTAATGCTACTATTTTGAACACTGGAGTCTGTTAAATTTTAGGCTGGCAACTCAGAGAAAGGCCTGGATCATAAATTGGGCTAGTTGGTCAATACCAGCCCTCCACACAGCACCCATTGCCCACATCTAACTATAATCTGTGCCAGGCAGCTGTACAATGTTCTTTGAGCAACTTGTGCTATCTCATAGGAGCCAGCAAAGGAACCGTGATGGAGCTAACTCCATAGTCAGCATTTATTAGATTCAAATGTCAAATTTTCAACTACAAAAACAACTGTAAGACATACTAAAGAGGAAAATGCTCCAGTTCAGAGGAAAACAAAAATCAACAGAAACCACCCCTGAAAAAGAACAGATGGAAGTTTACCAGATACACTTTAAAATCACTTTTTTTGGGGGGCAGGGGGGTCAGAGAGATAGCTCAGAGTACTAAAGTGCCTGCTTAGGGAGGTGCAGGATCCGGGGTTCGATCCCTGGGGTGTGCTGTGCTGGCCCAGCCCCCAGGGCACGCAGAGACAGCAATTGAGACTGGGCATGGTACGTGCCTGTAATCCCAGCGCTTGGGAGACTGAAAACAGGAGGATACCATGAATCGGATCTGTATAGTGAGACTCTATAGACCCTGTGCTAAATACATTAGAAAAAAAAAAAAAAATGATAGCGCTGGGAAGGCTGAAAACAAGAGGACCACTACAAGTCCGAGCTGCGTAGTGAGACCCTGTATCAAATAAGTACATGAAAAAAATAAATAAAAATTGAAAGTGGGGACATAACTATCTTCAGAAACTAAGAGAACTATAAAGATAGTATATTGAAAACTTGTTATACCACAGAGTGGAAAATGTTAGCACAATAAACAAGTTTCTAGAAACATAGAGCCTACCAAGATTAAGCCACAAACAGAAAATCTAAATGGATCCACATTAGTTCAAAATCATTGATTATTAACTCAGTAATCAACAATATCCCTATGAAGAAAATCCCTGTATCTGCCAGATTCACTGGTGAATTCACCAAATGTATAGAAAGCCAACAACCCTTCTTGAACCTCCCCAGACTGCAGAGGAGGCAACACTTCCTGACTCATGCTGTGGGGCCAGCATGCTGGGACAGTTGACAGTGCCTGATGATGGATGGGCTAGAGAGCAGCACATCCCACTAGCTGGGATCAGAGACGACTAAAGTGACAGTCCTCTGTCTCCTTTCCCTGCTAGGTCCGTTCCAGTCCATAAAACTGAGATCACCTACCCTATCTGTTCCCCCACACCCACTTTTCCCAACTTGAAATTTGTGCTCTCCTACCCCCATACTTCAGGGTGGCCTTCAACCCCAACTCAGTCTGCCCCTCCCCACGCCCCAGTCTCTCTAGTGTGCATGTGTGCAGCTACCTCACTGCTGTTCCACTCATCTGTTGCTAATCTTTGCAAGAGCACTGGCTCCGCCATCCACTTCTATGCTGTCCTAACCGAGAACTGCATGCCCCCCACTGACTTGCACTTTCCTCACATCTTTTCCACCCCTATTCAGACAGAAGCAGGTAAGCGGGCAGGAAGTAAGGTTATCCTCTACTCTAGGATAGCCTAAGATGTGCACTGCACAAAAATGCTAGATTAGCTTCTATAATACCTACAGAGCTCCCCATATCTAGAGGGAAAACAAGTGTGAACCATGGGAAGGCACCACTGAGAGAGTTGAGCAGCCCCCAGCATGCCGTCTCCACTCACCTGAGAAGATGTTCTTGAGGTTCTCCACAGCTGCAGCCAGCTGGCTGTGCTGTACCACAGCATCTTTCACATCCTTAAGGCTCTCAATGGTATTGATGCTCTGCCTCCAGTCCTTACTGACATCAGCCAGTGACTGTTGGATGTCTTTGACATCATTAAGTGCATTGTGGAGCTGGCTTAGGCCTGTACGCACTCCATCCAGCTGTGACTGGATTGCAGCCTAAGGGGATACACCATGCAAGTGGTTTGTCAACAGCAGAAAACTTAAGGATTTATTTGATTCCTATGATAACTTTTTCTTTCACTGCTGCCTGGCAACAGAACAATTAGGCAGAGTGAGAATTTCCACTGTGTTCTCACTCTCGGGACCCCTCCAGACCCAGCCCAAGCCCAGGCCCGGAAAGTGTGTGAGAGAGCTTCTGCACTCCCCTGCACGCACTGGACCTCTCTGGACCCAGCTGAAGCCTGGCGTGTGAGATCTTCAGCCATGCTTTCAGGACCCCTCTGAATGACTCCAGAATCAGCCCAGGCCCAGGCCCAACATGTAAATGAGGACTTGCATCTCGCTCTCTAGGGAACCCTCCAGACCCAGGCCAAGTCCAGGCCCAGCAAGTGTAAGGGAGAGCTTCCATGCTCCCCTTTGTCTGCTGGATCACTCTAGACACAGCCCAGGCCCATTTGTGACAGAGTCCTTCTGTCCTGCTCTCTGGACCCCTCCAGACCCAGCCCAGGCCTGATATACAGGCCTGGGGTGAAAGTCTGAAGCTGAAGTCCCAGCAGAGAGGCTTGGGGCCAGAACTACCCAGCTAATCCAGGAGCAGAACATCTTGCCAGAGGGGCACAACAGGTTCACTTCCATGAGCTGAAGCAGGAAGAAGTTGAGCATGGCAACCAGATCCAAGCCAAGCACAAGTGGATGAACTCAAACTTGGTAGATCTGCACTGGAATTTCAGTAGGTGCTAAGGTTATAACTGCACCAAAGCTCTACACCAAAGGTCAGAGGACAGTGCTATACAAAATGACAAAGAGAAGGAGCAAAATGCAGTCTCAGGCCCTGAGCCCACCCAGAACAAGTGCAGAAGACACTAGCACAGAAGAAACTGGGAATCACACAGGTGAAATGTCTGAATTAATAGCATCTGAGGTAAAGAAACAACTGCAGAAAGGTATAGAGGAACTCAGATCAGAAATAACCTCTGAAATGAAGAAGTCTCTGAATTAACAGCATCTGAAAAATCAAATGCAGAAACATATAAAGGAAATCAGATCAGAAACAATTGAAAACATAACTATAATTAAGGAATTAACAACTGCTTCTCAAGAAGACACTGATAAAAATAGAGATTAGAAAAATGATGGAATCCTTCAATGAGCAATGTAGGAAAGAAATCAATCACATGAAGCAGAATCAAAGAGATAAGAGGAACTTCAAATTTCAATCACAAGCTTGCAAAACTGTTTAAGTGAAAGTGAAAACAGTTTCAGATCTTGAAGATGCCACTGCAGCTAGTGAAAAGTAAGAAAAGACCTCTTAAAAATAACTAGGATAAGGGGCTGGGGAGATGGCTCAGTGGAATAAGTGCTTCTCTGACAAGTGCAAGGGCCTGAGTTCAATCTCCAGCTCCGCCAACAAAAAAAAAAAGGAAAAAATTATTCATCACCTGCAAGATGATGCAAAGATAAGCAATATCAGACTAACAGGCATCAATGAGAAAGAAGGAATCAATACAAATGGTATAAAAAGAATATGGGCAGAAGTAATAGCAGAAAACTTCCCAAATTTGAGGAAACAATCTGACATTCAGGTAACTGAAGCACAGAAAACTCCAAACAACATCAACCCAATTAAAAACATACCCAGATATATAATAGTCAAGATCCCAGAAATCTAGCACAAAAACAATATACTAAAAGCCGCTAGAGAAAAGAAACAGATCGCATTCAAAGGAAAACCCATCAGAATAATGGCCAACTTCTCTTCACAAACCGTGAAGGCAAGAAGAGCATGGAGCAGAGTACAAGTCCTCCATGAAAACAAATTCCAGCCCAGATTACTATACCCTGCAAAACTCTCTTTCAAGTCCGATAGAGAAGTGAACACTTCCATGACAAAGAACAACTAAAGAATTTCATGATGACAAAGCCAACCCTACACAGACTACTAAAAGATGTTCTAGGGAGGGACCAAAATGATCAGAACTCCATGAACGAGAACAGAAGGAACCCACTAAATAGGGCAAACAATTAAACAGGAGAAAAAGGAGTAAACAGCAGGTAAACAACATGTTGATCATAAGTCAATACATCTCAATTATAACCATCAATGTAAATGGATTCAATTAACCAATTAAAAGAAATAGATTGACACAGTGGACTAGGAAACAAAATCCAACAATATGCTGCATACAAGAAACACTTAACTCATACAGAAATTCATAGGATGGAAAGTCAAAGGATGGAAAACAATATTATAGAACAATTAGGCATTGTAAAGCTTCAGTCTGTTTCATGGATAAATAAATGCATGGCCCCTTAGACCTACTAAACACAGGGTTAGGCCCCTTACCAGCAACCCATGTATGGATTCTGTGCCCTGGCCATAGCTACTTGCCAACTCTGAGCCAGTTCTGCACTTTGTTTCCTTTCTGCATGGGGCTGCAAAAGTGCCAATCAACCCATGGACCTGATTTTGGATAAGGCCTAAGTCCAGAACAGAAGATCTTGATTGGATTCCATCTAATTTCCCTTGGGATACTGAAGCTACTTCATTTTTGTCAACAGTACTGAAAAGCATGGAGCCACAGACATGACTACCAAACAGCAAACCTGATCAAAGAGACCAATGCCCATTAGAAGAAGGAAGCCTGGAAAAACTAGATGCTTCAGGGAGAAATAGGCCAGCAGTGCTAGTCCTAAGAAAAACACACGCTGGGATTAAAACAACAACAACAACAACAACAACTAACATTGGGGGCCAGAGAGATAGCTCAGTGGACTAAAGCACCTGCCTGGGCAAGTTTAGGCAAGCGCAGAGACCCTGGTTCAATCACTAGCACCACATGCATAGTGGCATACTCCTGTAATACCAGAGCTGGGGAAGCTGAAAGCAGGAGGATCACCACGAGTCCAAGCTGTGTAGTAAGACCCTGCAACAACCAAATACATTTGAAAGAAAGAAAGAAAGAACAAAGTGTGGGGCTTTACCCAGAGGGTAACTTCATGGTGGGACAGAGTTGGAGAAAACAACCAGAGCAGTCCCTGCCATATTGTGAGAAAACCAACTACCATTTTGGAAATGGGCCGATCATGTGAAGAGTCACGAACAGCTGTATTACAGCTTCACTCCAGGTCTAAAACCATTACCTATCCACAGTGAGTGGGTGAGACAGCCATGGGAGACAGACTAAGAGGATGAAGGCTCAACACAGATCCCCAGAGACCCGGGTAGGCACACCCTGGGCCTCCATTCTGAAGACTGGTTCAGAGGGTCTGGCTTTCAGAGGTGGCTAGATCTGAAAGTGATGGCACTCAGTCCAGAAGACTACTTAAGCCCCTCTTTGGTTGGCTGTCTACAACCAAAGGAGGATAGTGGTCTGAATGTTTCTTTGTGTACCAACATGACCAGAGACATGCGTTAGCTTGGGCGGTTACCATAGACGGGACATACAGCAAGGAACCTCTCAAACAAAGATCATCATACAAACCCACAGAACAGAACGAGGGGCAGAGAGGAATGTGATCTGATGAATTCCAAAGACCATAGGTTCTAAAGAAAAAATACCATTTGGAAAGACAAAAGAATTTTTCCTTCTTCTTTTGACCCTTTCTTCTCTAATGGGTTTTTTTGTTTTGTGGTTTTTGATGGTGTTTATAGTTTTATCTTCCATTTTCCTTTTCTCCCTCTTTTTATCATTTTTAACTAGGTCCTTTAATCCCTCCATTTTTTCTCTTTTAACTTATTCTCTTATTGCTTTTTTTCACTTCTAAAAAGAATATGCCTTTTACTATTTTTTATTATTTATCCTTTTCTTTATTGTTTTTTTCTACTGCTTTCATCGAATACTATTAATTTCCTTTCACTACTAAATTCTTTATTTCAATTTTATTCTTTTTTCTATTACTCATACCATTGCTTAATTTTTTTAATTAAAATTCAATTTTATTTATTTCAACAAAAAACTCACATTGCCATTAACCCTCCCCCAAAATGTCCCCCCGCTTTTTTTTGGTGGAACTGAGGATTGAACTCAGGTCCTTGCGCTTGCCAGAGAAGCACTTATTCTACTGAGCCATCTCCCTGCCCCCTTCCCCTTACTTTGAATATGTTCACTCAATCATTCATGCCACTTTCTCGAGCAACTCTGGACCTTGTCTTTGTGTGGCCAAATAGTTTTATTCTCCGTCTTGATAAATCTCCTTGTCCCAGATCACACATGGTGTGGCAACTTCTGTCAAGCAGAACTGTCCCTATGTGTCTTCTTCCATCTGATTCATGGATCTGGCACCTTGTGACTGCCAGCTCCTCCCTAAACTAAAAATAGACAAGGCAGTTTAGTATTTTGAAGGGATTCAGAACATAGAGGCAATGCTACACTGCAACTAAAAACATATATAAAAGAGGACTTCCAGAAGTGCTTTAGAAATTGGCAGAATGACAGGGTGCATGTACTCAAATTGAGGGGAAACATTTTAAAGGTGGTTAATGGCAATCCATTGCTTAATTTTTCAAATTCCACTTTTTCCCCCAAATTCCCCACAACTGCTACACTTACTTGTATGACCATTAAGTTTTATGAATCTTTAAATCATTAACTTTATCTTATAATGGTAGACCATTACTCTATTGTAAAGGGGGATAAATCTTTTTTTTTTTTTTTTTTTTTTTTGTCTTTTTTGAGACAGGGTCTCACTATGCAGTTCAGGCTGGCTTTAAGCTCACTTTGTAGCTCAGGCTGGTCTCGAACTCACAACAATCCTCCTGCCTCAGCCTCCCGAGTGCTGGGATTACAAGCATGCGCCACCACGCCCGGCTTAAGGGGGATAAATCTGTTCCACTAAGTAGATATTTAGTATATACCAATATTTGGTTTAAGAATTAATATCATAACTATAAATCTCTCTTCTAAGGTTAAAGAGTGGTATTTTACTGCTTCTTAAGGTTTGCCAATATCTAGTTTATATTTGATTTTACCATTATTGTTGATTCTACTCCTTTTACTAAGGTGACATAGTTTTCTCTGCATGTCAATATCTGGATTGTCCAGGGGTATAAACAATACTGTGGCCCAGTACAGCCCATTCCTAAAGAACTGAATACTGGACCAAATAGGCTGGAACCCCCTCATAAATAAAGAGATTGCTGGATCCTGAGACAAAGGCAAAGGGCAACAGCTCACTATACCCAGAGGACATCTCTGAAAAGTAAAGATTAACTAGAGGTCTCCAGATGAGCACAAAAGCTACCCATTATAATCAATCTGCAAGTCTCAGCACACACACAGAAAAAAAACAACAAAAAATAGAAATATGAAAAAGGTTCTAGCCAGGTATAATGGCACATAACTGTAATCCCAGCACTCAAGAGGCTGAGGCAGGAGGATCAAGGCAAGTCTGAAGCCGTCTTGAGCTACAAAGGCCAGCCTGTAAGTAAACGCAAAATAACTGAAATTTTACCATGTACATTATAGTGCAATGAAACTAATTAATGGAAAAAGAAATGACAGAGATTATGCAAACACTTGGAAATTAAGCAACACACTCTTATAATAAGTCATAGAAGAAATTAATAAAGAAATAATAAAATCCCCATAACTAAACAATAATGCCAGTACAACATATTAGAATTTATGGGACCAAATGAAAGCAGGTATAAGAGGGAAGTTCACAGCTCTAAATGAATGAATCAGAAAATCAGCACAGGGCCAGGCATGGTGGTGCATGCCTGTAATCCCAGCACTCGGGAGACTGAGGCAGGAGGATTGTTGTGAGTTCAAGACCAGGCTGAGCTACAAAGTAAGCTCGAGGCCAGCCTGAGCTGCATAGTGAGACCCTGTCTCAAAAAGACAAAAAAAAAAAAAAAAAAAAAAAAAAAAGAAAAAGAAAATCAGCACAAGCCCCAAAATAAATAACTGAATATACCTCAAGGTTCTACAGAAACAAGAACACTGTAAATCTAGAGCTAATACAAGGATGTAAATTATAAATATCAGAATAGAAATTAATTTTACAAAAACACAAAGAATCAATGAATCAAAGACTCTTATTTTTGACAGAGTAAGAATAGTCCATTAGCCAATCTTACCATAAAAAGTAAAGACACAACTCAATTCAATCAGAAATGAAAAAATAAAAAGGATATGTACAGAAAAGTCAGTTCATTAGAAAATAAAATTGCAAGATATTCCCAAAAGTCAGTTTTATTACCAACTACTTCATAAACCTGTACATTAAGAAACTAGAGAACTGAGAAGAAATGGAGAGATTCCTAGACATATGTGCACTACTAAAGCTGAACCAGAAAGATTTAAAAATCCAGAATAATCCACTATCAGGAAATGAAATTGAAGCAGTTAAAAAACAAAAAAGCCCATAGCCTGAGAATTCATTGCCAAATTCTACAAAAACTTCAGGGACAATTTAATGCCAATATTCCTCTAACTGTTTAATGAAACTGAACAAGAGAAAAGATTCCCAAAGTCATTCCTGGAATTACCCTGATTCCAAAACCAGACAAGGATCCAAAAAAAGAAAACTATAGACCAATTTCTCTCTTTTGCTTTTAATGAAGAATTAAAATTTTTATTCTATGCAAACCAAACCAATATGCATATATATTGGTACATAATTGTACTTTAGGAAAATGATGAGAAAAGAAGTTTTAAATCTCTCCATTCATTTTATAAAAAGTTATTATTGCATATACAACCAACAATTCTACATACTATGACTTACACCTAAGAATTAGGATTTACCAAAGAGTCAGGCTCTTTTCTACTGACAGGGTCTCCCTTCGCATTTCAAGCTGGCTTAAACTTGCTGTATGGCCCAGGCTGGCCTCGAGCTGGCGTCAATTCTGCCTCAGCCTCCTACGTGCTGGTTCCTAACATGCACCCCTACACAGGGCTCTGGCTCCATTGGACCTCAGAACACTGTGGCTCCCACAGTTTGTGACCATTTTGAAAAAAAAACTCCTGCCTCTATCATACGAAAAACAAGAATACTATTTTCATAATTGTCTTCCAGTGTAAAAAACTTCACAGATTTACCTTATTACAGGTGAATGATTCACTGCTACATTTGCTTGAATTATTCTGATCCCCAGTCTTAAACACAAAATAAAATTCTGCACATTCATCTGTTTGGGCTTTCAAACTACTACCACAAAGTTATCTTCAAGTGGCAGCAATCCAGGAGACAAAGGAAAAATAATCGAATTCAAATGTTTGCCAACATTATTCTTGCTAATTTTACAACATTGTCCAATACTGAGACCTAATTGGTTCCTGTGTCTGTCCACTGGGAGCACACTTTTTAAATGTTTTTGTTTTTACTTTTGGTCAAAGATGCTCTGTGGGCTGGAGTTAGTGCTTCATGAGTTCATCTCTCCTTGGCATGCCTTCACCTCTACCTTGTAAGCATCTTCATACGCTTCTTTCTGTGTATCAGGAAGTTCCTTCCAGTGCTCTGCAAGTCTTTTCATTACTTCTGTAACTTCTACATCTGGGTTCTGAGCATTAATTATGTTCATCTTTTCTTTAGCAAATCAAACATATGAATTCAAAGGTTTCTTCGGATGTCCATTCAAGGCAGATGAAAACCATTGTGGGACATACATAAAACTGAAAGGTGAGCTCGGTCTACTTCCAGAGCCAGCACACAGCTCTGCCCCAGACCTCCCCAGGGTGCTCAGCACATCCCATGGACCCCTGAGGAGCGCCATCATCCTGGCAGACCACACAGGGCAATGCTTAGCCAAGGCAAGGGTCGCCCACATCAGCGAGCTCACCTTCTGGACTTGTTATCGTTCCCACCACTCTACAGGCCAATGTCTAATGTATATAGCTATAAAAATCCTCAAGATACTGGCAAACAATGCATCAAAAGAATTATACACCACGACCAAGTAGGCTTTAACCCAGGGATGCAAAGATGGTTCAACATACACAAAAAATAAACGTAATTTATCACATAAATATACACAAGAACAAAAGTTACGTGATTGTCTAAATAAATGCAGAAAAAACCTTTGACAAAATCCAGCATCTATTCATGATTAAAACTCTGACAAAAATAGGTATAGAAGGACCAGATCTCAATCTGATAAAAACCATTTATGATGAATCTACTACACCACATTAATCAGGAACAAAACAAGGATGTTCACTATCATCACTTCTGTTTAACATAGTCCTCAAAGCATCAGAGCCATCAAGTAGGAGGAGGAGACAAAAGGGACATGTGCAGAAAAGGAAGAAATCAAAGTAGCATTATTTACAAAACAAAAATGAAAAACTCTTAGAATAACCAAATCTGGCAATGTATCATTATACAAAATCAATTTACAAAAATCAGTAGCACTCCTATATACTTATAATGAACTCACTGAGAAAAAAATTAGGAAAATACCATTCAGTGGCATCAAGAAAAATTACTTAGGAATTAACCTAACAAAGGAAGTGAAAACAAAAATTACATCAGTTTGACAAAAACAAAATTGAAGAGAACATTAGAATATGGAAAGATATCCCATGTTCCTGGATAGGCAAAACCAATATAATCAAAATGGCTATGCTACCAAAAGTGATGCATAGATTTAGTACAGTCTCAATCTCAATACCAACAGCATTCCTCACATACCTAGAGAAAACCACCCAAAAATTCATATAAAAAGAGATCTAAGATAATAAAATAGTTATGGGTAATAATAGCAAATGAGGCATCATAATCCCAGGTCTGAAGTTATAGTGATAAAAATAGAAATGAGGATCAGTGACACAGAACAGAGCAAAAAAAAAACAATCCCAGACTCATGCAATTATTTGATCTTCAATAAAGGGGCCAAAGGGAAGAAAGCTTGTAACTAATAAACTGGCACTTGGAGAACTGGTTAACCACATGCAAAAGATTAAGTTTAGACCTATATATTTTACCATGTAGTAAACTAAAATAAAAATTGATCAAAGATTTAAATGTTAAAATAGAAACAAACTGCTGGAAGATAAAAACAAGAAACCCCTGAAGACACAGCCATAGGCAAGGACTTCCTGAACAGAATTTCAATGGCACAAGAAAAAATACCAAAAATTACCAAATGGGAGAATATCAAATTAAAAGTCTATACCTCAAAGAGAACAACTAACAGAGTGAAGAGACAACCTACAGAATGGGAAAAATAATTGTCCCAGCTATTCCTATTCCTCAGACAAAAAGACTGGCACCTAAGTATATAAAGAACTCAAAACAAATTAGACTTCCCAAAATAAAGAAATCCAATCAAAAAATGAGCAACTAAAATAAATACACTTAAAAGAAGCACAAACAGCCAATAAACACATGAAAAAAAATTTAATATCCCCAGCCTTTCAAGAAATGCAAACTAAAACAACACTGAGATACCACCTTAATCCAGAAAAAATGGCCATTATCAAGAAATCAAATAATAACATAAGCTGGAGAGGCTGGAGGGTAAGAGGAACCCTTTCAAATTGTTGGTAAGCATGTAAACTAGTACAACCACTATGGAGATCATCATGGAAATCCCTCCAAACACTAAAACTAGAAATTCCACTTGACCCAGACATTCCTAAAAGCATTAAGACACTTTACAATGACAACAATGATGCACTGTGCATTTTATAATAGCCAAATCTTGGAAACATCCTATATGCTCATTAACTGATAATGAATAAAGAAAATATAGTATTTGTAAACAATGGAACACTGCTCTGCTATAAAGAGTAAATTTGAGTCTTTTGTAGATAAATGGACATACCAAAACCATAATGTTAAGTGCAATGGATTAGACATACAATTTTAAATATTGTATGGTCTCTCTTATATGAGAATCACAAAGTACAAATAAAGAGAAAAATAAAAGCTAGATAATGAGAAGTAGGGAGGTTTTTTTTTTTTTCATGTAAAAGGGAACAAGAGATGGAAAAGAAGGAAGGAAGAGAAAAGCAAGGTTTTTAAAAGTGAATTAAAAATAAAGTCTTTGTAGATGGGAGGGTGAACAAGAGTTGGAGGGAAGGGATACAAAGGGAAAGGGACAAAAAACAAAAAGGACTGAGATGTGTTCTGCACATGTGAAATCTGCCCATGCTAAATATAATCATATACTATAAACATGCATTAGTAACATTTTTTTCTGTAAAAAAATATTGTGTTAAAAAATATCTAACTAAGAGGGCCAGCAAAATAGCTCAGCAGTCTAGGCACCTGCTTAGGCAAGCACAAGGACTGGGGTTTGATCCCCCACACCACTTGCCGAGCTGGCCCTGGCCTGCCCCTGCCCTTCTGTGTGCTGAGTGGATCACTGAAACTGGGTGTGGTGGCGCACACTGTGATCCCAGCACTAGGCAGGCTGAAAACAGGAGGATCACAAGTCTGAGCTATGTAGTGAGATCCTGTACCAAATACATAATAAATAAATGAATGAATAAATAAAAAGAAATATCTGACCATGATAATAACTACTTGAAGTTCCTAATTCACTCCAACCAATGACACCTGCTAATTAATCTCACAAGATTCACAAAAAGCCGGGCGTGGTGGCGCATGCCTGTAATCCCAGCACTCGGGAGGCTGAGGCAGGAGGATTGTTGTGAGTTCGAGACCAGCCTGAGCTACAAAGTGAGCTTAAAGCCAGCCTGAACTGCATAGCGAGACCCTGTCTCAAAAAGACAAAAAAAAAAAAAATAAAAAAAAAAAATAAAAAGATTCACAAAAGACAGAAGTGCAGGCTAAAAATGTAGTTAGTTAGATCCAACTATTTAAACTAGCACAAGAGTGATGTCTCAGATTAGTCTAGTCTTTCGGTACCTTGTTACTCCAAGTAAACAATCCCTACGTCTGCAGCAAGCCTGCTGTTTTCAGCAGGAAGAAGTCTTTGCCCACCAATTTGAGAATAACTTTACTCAAAGGCGGTCTCTAAAAGCCCTAAAAACATTTGCTGCATGTCAATGATAGGTTGTGGTTCTAACATCTTACAACTATACCAAATGTGTCTAATTTAACCATTTAACAGTTTACCTCCAGCGTTACTTGGGGGATGCACTATCCCCTGTGCTGCTCAGGCAGGTGTCATTTCAACCAGTTCATTCTTACACTGAATAAATTTGATAAAAATTTTCATATTTGTTATATTGGCTTCTAAAACTTAATGAAATAATACAATTTTTGTACCCTCTATTTGAATAATTAGGCTGGTGATTAATAACACTTCACTTCTTGGTATCACTTAAGTCAAAGCCCTCTAAATCTTAAAGTCAAAGCCCTCTAAAAGAAAGAACAACTTTCTTATTTTGGTCTCACACAGTGTGTGTGTGTTGGGAGAGTAGTGCTCAGGCTCAAAGTCAAGGCTTGACGCAGCTAGGAGAATGCTCTCATGCTGAACTACATCTCTACCTTTATTTTATTTTTATTTATTTTTGAGATGGGGGTCTTACCCATGTTGCCAGGCTGGCCTTGAACTGTTAAGCTCAAGCAATCCTCCTGCTTTTGCCTCTAGGTGCGAGGGCTACAGGACAGTATTATCACCACAACTCTTAATAACATGTCTCACCCTGCTCTCCTCTACCACAAGGCCAACACATGGTCAGCCCACTATCACAGGTGCTGAAATGATCAAAACAGAACTCTGCAGAAGAGCTTTACATGAACAAGTAGGTACTGTTTTAAAAAGTCAAACTGAGTCTTCCAGAGTATGAAAAGGTTCCTATGGTGTTTTCAAGACCCTTAGTCTTCTTTGTAGATCTACACTTGGTAATACACTGTTGGAAGAAACTGCTTGGTAAGTGCAACTCTGTCTCCTCCCATTTTGTCACAAACTCTGATTTAGCAAAATTATCACATGAAATCAAGTAGGAACCAGAAACTCAGCACATGACATCTGAGGCCTCCTACCTTCAGTCTGGCTTCCACAGAGGCCTTCTTCCGAGCTTCCCTTCGGCGATACTGCTCCACCTTATCTAGCTGATCTGGGCGCTGGAGCATCCCAGCAACCCTCTGGACAGCTGTTGCCACAGCCTCCCGGTCTGTCTCCTTCATGGCCAATGAGCAGGTGAGATCTGACCATGTGTATGACCAGGCAGCCTCTGTGCATGAGAGGAGGTTCATTAGACAGGCAACCTACCCTTGCCAGCCTACCTTGGCACTAAATCTACCCTTCAACAGCCCAGTGAGCACCCTGGAACACTGTCCGAGATGCATAATCCAATAAACCTGAAAGAAGCCTAAATGTGGATAAGCTCCTTAACAAAAGCACAAACCTCTGGGACTCCAGCATGGGAAAGCCTGACCTTAAGGGAGACGTGGGCATAGCAGATGTCTACATGTGAGACTTGATTGCTTACCACATTGTGTCTGCTCTATAGCACCATCCTAGTGCCAACACCATCCCAGTTTTGGAGCTCTTTGCTGAACAGCTGGCAAAAGAGGGGACACAACCAATATTTGTTCCCTTTGATTCGAGCTATTTAACTTCCACCTCATAGATTATGACCCACCTTTTAGAACTTTTTACTCCTCATTCCCACGTTTTCAGAAAAAAAAAAAAAATACAAAACTGAAATCCATGGTAGACTTCCAGTAAATATTTTCTCTCTGTACCCACTGCACCTCTTCTCACTTCTCTTTCAAATGGACTAATAGTATAACCACTATTGCTTTCTTCTATTTTTTCAGATTATGAAACCACATATGCTAATGCAGAAAATCTGGGCAGGTCAGAAACATGTAAAGATGCCAGAGGCAAACACTTTTAAAAGGTTTGTTTCCTCCTAATTCTTTTCTTTACCCTTCCTTGTAAGTGGAGATTCCACGGCATGTATGACTTTGTATGCGTTCTCTTGCTCTGCTTTGACATGTCATCCTCAACATTTCCACTGACATTAAAAACCGCTGGGATTGTGAATCATATATTAAATTTGGGAAGTGGTTGCCCAACTACCCTGGTGGACACACAGTAAGGTGGTCCGACCATCCCAACGTTAACATTAGTCTGCCACCTCTCCTACCACCTTCTCTGGGAGGGCAATCCAGGAAGCTGGCCAAGCACACCCAACAAAGAATCTGCCAGAAACGACAAAACATTAAATCTGAAGGCAGAAAGTCTGAACGCCAGTTTCCAATCACAGTCCTCAGACTGTCAAATTTCAGGGCTCTGCGGCCGGTGGCACAGGCCAGAGTTTGCTTACTCTGCTCAGCCTTCCTCCACAGCCACTCCTACCATGGGGATGCCGCACAGCGAGGGGGTCACCCCAGTGGAAAGGGACCTCCACCGCTAGGACACATAACAGGGAAGGGGATCCCACCGCGGGGACAACCCACTGGCAAGGGGACCCCACCGCGGGGCCGCCTCTCGGGGAACGGGAACCCCACCATGGGGGCGCCTCACGGGGAAGGACAGTTCCCGAGGAAGACACCGCATCGAGGCCCCGCTCCGCCCTCACCTCGAGGGCGCCTGGGAAAGAGAGAGAAGAGGCTGGCGAGCTCCCCGGGAAAGTAACGGCCGTCAAAGTGAACTCGCTTCACCGTCTTGGCCGCCGCCGCCACCCGGGTCCCGACCGGAAGTGGGCGATGACCGACACTTCCGTTTCCGGTGGCGGGCCGGAAGGGCCGGGGTTGGGCAGTGTGGTCTCGGTGCTACGGTGGGTTGGGTGTGAGCTGGAGGCTTACGTCCTGGGGTGTGGGCCTGGGCTGGGGGTGCATCCCACGAGCCAGAGGACGTCGGGACCGGACGCCTGCGCCGCTCCGGACCTCCCTGTTCTCTCCCTCGCGTTGTCGGGGGCACCGAGCGCCTGCCTGACCGTAATCCTCGGCCACTTCCTCCTGGCCTCCGGTAGTTCGGGTGTGTTCTGCTTCCGCGCTGTTCCATTACTGTGTCCCCCTAGAGCCGCGGCTGGTGCAGAGCATTCAGTAAGTGAAAGAACAATGTGGGTAACAGGTGATGCCACCCACCGCCACCTGGAATCGAGAAACGCAGACAGATCAGGACGCCGCGGAAAGGTTGCAGGGGGCCAAGCGGGGCGGGGAGAGGTACTGATGGACCGGAGGGGCACCTTTGACGGGCAAGAGAGTCCTTAAGTCAGTGCGCCGAAGTTGGAACTGGGGCCTTCCCTAGGCAAAAATCATTAGGTGCCCAACCACTAAGATTCCGGAATTTTGTGGAGACGCTCCCTGCCTTAATATGCCCACTGCGGACAGCCTCCGCTGTGTTACCAACTGCTAGATAGTATCGCGCTTCTAAGATCAGCCAGGATGGTACAAAAGGAGGGGCCAGGTGGCAGGGAGGAGAGGACCCCTCCCTCAACACAACTATGTAACCGGACTACCTGCTGAACGCAGTGCTTATTTGCCGGCTAACTCCATCCGCTGGCCCCTCACGTTAGAATTTCATCTTTACCTACAAACTTCTGAAAATGTAGCAACAAATTGAGCAATGGAGACATGTAAAACGTTAACATGCATGATTGGAATTTAAACTGTAAAGCTATTTGGGAGCTAATGCATTTGGACTGTTAGAATATAGCAGTGTTTGATACTGTCAAGGTTTGGCTTTTGAAGTAGGGCTCCATGACTGCCTAAGTTCACCATTCTGGTTAGAGAAGAGATGCTTTATTAAAGGACTTAAGTTCTTCATAACAACTTTTTAAAAAAGGGTTAAAAATATTTCTTAGTCAGATGTGGTGACACGTGTCGGTAATCCCAGGACTCAGGAGGCTGAGGCAGGAGAATTATTGGAAGTTTGAGACTAGCCTGGGCTACCAAAGTGAGCTCAAGGTAAGCCTAACTTATGTAGTGAAACCCTGTCTCAACAAAACAAAAATAAATAAACGTAAATATTTCTTGATTTGTTTTTATCAGGCTAAATAATGTAATAACCTATACCACACTCAGGAAGATTTGACAGATATAACAAGCACGCTTTCCTCCCTCTTCCCTTTAGCTCCAGCCATCCCTGCTTCCCCAAGAAAAGCACCACCTAATGGCAGGGCCACAGTCTCCTGTGTGTTATGATTGTTAGTTGTGTGCACCCCTGCCACCAAACCCATGCACATGTGGGTGCCACACCGCACAGGTACAGATCTGGGACATGTCATGCACAGAACTCAGCTCTGGGACAGCACTGATCTGTGCTTGTCCTCCCAGATGTGTTCACACTGTAGTCAGCAGGGACTCAACAGCTCATGAGTAAATGAATGAAATGCATATTTTGCCCTACAGAAGTCCAGAACCAGGTGCTGGGAATGTGATGCCAAAGATGCAGCCCTACTAGGCAGTACTGTTATGGTGCCCCATGAGCACATGGTGGGGGCACTCACTGTATCAGTGGCGAAAATCAGAAGCATCCCCCCAGTCCAGAGATGGCAGGGAGATGGTGAAGTGGGCCCATCTAGATGTACAGTCTTTGCACATCAGAGGCTGATAATGGGAGGGAGAATGGGTATCAACCAGCTGGGCTGTCCCATTTCCAGAGGATGTTAGATGCAGACCTGGTGTGACATAAGTGGTTCTTGACAGTGTTCCCTGAAAGGAAGGATGCCTGAGGATGTGGCCTCTTCTTCACTGGCTACTGACAGTAGCAGATGGGAAAGGAGGGCTGTAAAGGGAACAATTTGACCAAAGGAAATGAAAGTCACCCTATCCCCTTCCCATTCATTTGTCACCCATGTCCTGTGACCTGGTCCCCAGAGTGCTCAGCTCTGTCTTCATTGCTCCTAGGGGATAGATAGTTCCAGTCTGGGGTAGCGTGAGGGGGCAAGGGAGTTGCAGGTGAGGTGCCCTCCCCCAGTGATCTTCGGCTCTAGTGATTCAGCTTTGATCACTGCCATTTGCCTGATGGTAAGGGAGTACCTTGGACTAACTCCAACATGGCTCTGAGCAGATAAGGTAACCTCATGTGGAAAATCAGTAGACATCCTTAGTTACACAAGCACATATGAACATGTCATTTATTTTACACAGTTCTGCAAATTTAATAAAACCGCAGCATAAGAAATATATCTGGACCTCCTTTAAAAAAAGAAATACATCTGGAAGCTCTTTTGAAGGCACTGAGTAAACAGCACAGAGAGCTGCTTGATAGTGTGTGCTTAAGGCTATGCCATGCCAGTTTGGACACTGAAAAATTGCTTCTTGCAGTAGCAACTACAACATAAAATATGATTTGTATTTATCTTCCCTGTCAGCTCATTTTACATTATATTTGATTTTGATATTCAGCTATTTAGGGCAAAGCTATCTGCCACAGAACGTTTACCTAGAGTTAGTACTGACAGTGATGCCCTGAAGCAGAAGAGCACACACTGCACCTTGCATGTCCCGTCATCACCTTCCTACACGTTTTCAGGACCCACAGAATTCTTAACCACAAAAATGCAGGGCTGGGGGATCTGCTGCCTGGACGCAGCCCTGGTCCTGTGTGTCCAAGGGCTGTGATATGATTTGGCACCCATGCATGCAGAGCTCAGGTCCAGATGCCCAGCTCAGTGGCCACTAAACTTGGCTGCAAGTAGCTCATGGCCTGTCCTGGGCCTACTGTTCTAGCGGGGGAGGGGGGCATGGGTGAGGCACATGTGAAAGGCTGGGGCAGGGCAGGGCAGCCAGAGAGGCCCAGCCATAGGACTCTGGGCTTCAGGGGTCTGCAACTCTCCTTTGGTCACATGACTACCCTTAGCAGATGTGCAAAGAAGTCTCTTAATTCCATCTCCCTGATCTCAGGTTTTTCCAGTTCCCAACACTCCAGATACAGTACATACATGCACTGCCAGGCATGCTTTGTGTATGTATAGTACCAAACATGTTGTGTGCATGCAGTGCTAGACATGTTACACGGCTGCAGTGCTGCTGGTATGCTGTGCCCTCTTGTCTGCTTTTCAGTGACACTTCATAGAAAGAAGGGCTGGGATGCTGAGGCTGTCTGAGGACAAGGATACAGCCCAGCCCTCCAGAGAGGAAGTGCACAATGGCACATGTGCTTGGTCATGCTTTCTGTGAGGTGCAGCAGGCCTGAGTGCATGCAGGGCTCTTCACAGTCCAGAGCGGTGCCCTGGGTTAGGGCTGGGAGGAAAGGATGAGTGAAACCCAGCCCTTAAGACCCAATCTATTATTGTTCAGAGAGCAGATGTCAGTTGTGTTTTCAAGGAAACCAGGGTCCAAGTGGACCCTATGCCAGCAGGAAGGTAGGGAGGAGAGACAGGTGCCAGCTTCCCATCCTGATTCCTGCTCCAGGCAAGAAGTGGGAGGGCATGTGTGTGCGTCACACCCATGACAGCACAGCACCTGTGTCACCTTTGAAGGCTGCTGTGGTCTGGGCAAAGATGGAGAGGCCCTGAGTGACTACTCTTTCCAGCCTGTGCCTGTGTGAGCCCACTCAGCCCCCCTGGAGCCACGAGTCCTGCTGAGAGTCAGGCAGCCTAGGGGCTTGGCAGGAGATGTCCCGCCATCCCAACCCAAGTTGTGACAAAGACAGATGTACATCTGCCAAACAGGGTGCACAGTAAGCAGTGGCTGAGCTCTGGCCCTCACAAAGCCACAGGTTATGAAGAGAGCAAGTTATGAAGAGATGAGGAGGAGGAAAAGCAAGAGTTCCAGTCCGCAGGCTCCAGCCACACCCAAGACTCCGTGAGTGGCAGCTGCAGTGGGCTCCAGAGCCTTGCTGCTGGCTCCCTCTGCTCATGGGCCCTGCACCAACCAGGGTTAAGCACTGGTGGGTAGAGCCCAAGCCATGCTACCAGCCGGGAACTATCTTGAGGCTATGACAACCTTCCTTTCTGGGGCACACTTTGAATCCAAGTTTCCTACTATCTGGATTGTCTCCCATTATAATTTTTTTTTTTTAATGTATTTAGGTCTACAGGGTCTCCCTTCACAGAATGGACTTGTAGTGATCCTCCTGTTTTCAGTGGCCCAAGTGCTGGGATTATAAGCACGCTACCAGGCGCAGTCTCAATCACCATCTCAGCAGGCCACAGGGGTGGAGCCTGCAAGGCACGCCCTGGATGGAATCCCCATCCCTGTGCTTGCCTAAGCAGGTCGTTTAATCTGCTGAGCTATCTGGCCGGCCCCCCTGTTATAATTTTTAAGGTTTATCAGACACCTTAGTCTTCCCAGGGTGATGGTGGGACCCTTATTGGAAAGCGCTGTGTGTTGCAGCCAGGGAAGATGGCACGGCCTCTTGCTCTTTCCTCTGCTGCCCTGTTTGCTGTGCCCACTGCCTGATGCTATGAGCCTCACTGCATGATGTGCTAGAGACAGACTACCACAGCTGTCCTCAGGTCATGGAAAAGAAAGCAAGATTTCTGGAAGGGTCAGGATATTACTCTTGTCTACCTCCATACTGAGGGTGGCTTCAAACTGACTTAGAGCACTTTGAGGAGGAACAGGAGCTGGGGTGGCAGCCTCTTTCTCCTGGAACTTTTTAAGTTGCACCTAAAAATGGACCCACTGCCGCCCTCCCTTTCTGGTTACTCTGCTACCTTCTGCCATCCCTTGGCTACCACATGGTGCAGGTAGGGGGCAGCAGAGAGCTGAGAAGTCTGGGAATCCTCTAGACTGGGCTTGCTGCCTTGGGTACTGGATGCTGTTGGCTGCTCCCTTAAACATTTTAGTTCATCAGAGAAACACTGTCCTACTTAAATAGGCTGTATATAAGAACTTTCATGGCCTAACGTTCAGAATGCATCCTTGGCTAGGGGTGCAGCCTGTGCCCCAGGTGGGTCAGTCACTGGCTGTACTCCTGAAATTCTGCAAAGGGTATCACTAGATCATGTTGCTCCCCACCCCATCTAGGGGCTGGGAGCACAGCCACAGCAGGTCTGCGTGTGCATGCAGGTGGTCTCCAGGAGGGCGTATCAACAACTCTACAGCAGAAAAGAAGCCTCAGGGGCTTTGGGCGGAACCCGCAAGGCAGAAGCACTTTTGGGGAAGACTCCAGGCACAGCACCCTGGCCAGTTGCAGCCCATGGGAGTGAGTCTAGGGGTTCACGCTTGACCATGGGTGTGATCTCTGATGCCCTGCACTCACTGTGACCCACAGGACAGAGGTGACGCCTTGGCCCCAACTCCAAACAGGAGCTGTGTGCAGGGTAGAATGGACCCAGTTCCCGGCAGGGCCCAGCAGTGACCCTGCTCTGAGGGTGGGCTGCCAGCATGCCCAGGCTGAGGGGCTGGTTGTAGACCTGATGCCCACAGTCTGGCTCTGCTTTCAGG
Organism: Ctenomys sociabilis; assembly: GCA_004027165.1. Classification (NCBI taxonomy): domain Eukaryota; kingdom Metazoa; phylum Chordata; class Mammalia; order Rodentia; family Ctenomyidae; genus Ctenomys; species Ctenomys sociabilis. The sequence goes on along the minus strand of PVKA01016149.1, from coordinate 16,723 downwards.
TGCATCCTGGTGGGGAAAGTGACCAGATGTCTCTTGGCAATGTCATTGGCTCCCAGCCATCCTTGGCTAGGGGTGCAGCCTTCTACTGTGTCCTCCGGCCCAGAGTCATTTTCCATCTTGATTGGTACCTCCAGTGGCAGCATAGGATTGCATGGGGTGCCCGGGGGCATTGGCAGGCCAGGAGGCTTTGCATCCTCTGTGCAGTAGCCCCCAGGGGTGAAGCACTGCCTTCCGGTGCCACAGGTAGGTGGGGGCACCTGACCCTGATAGATGTCCCGCCAGGCTCTGCTCATCCGGCCACAGTAGGAGCTGGGAACATGGCCTGAAGGATTTCTGAAGGTAGCCAGGCTGCTGGTGCTGAACGTGCCCTCAGTGCCCGAGTGGGGCATGCAGGAGCCCAGGGAAGCGGCGCACATGGAGAGGGGCTCATTCTTGCCTGGCAATAGCTTCAGTTTGGTGCCACCATCCTGCGCAGTCTTTTCTGTCATCCAGTTTGGGTACTTCCCAGGCACTGGCATCTCTGCGTGGCAGTTGTACACAGGTGCCTCCCTCCGTGTCCTGCCTCCTGTGGAACCACTCAGCATCTTGTCCTGATCTGCTTCTTCCCTGTCCCTGTAGGGAAGATGGACATAAGACAGAGAGACTGAAATATGGTGCAGAGCAAGGGTAACACTGGCTAAATGTGGATAGCTGTGGGCCAGAGCCAAGACTCAATGTCCCTTTCAGCTTCTGGCAGCCTTAGAGGCAGTGCAGAATAACTCACTCCTCTCACCCCTTTACCCAAGGTCAGTGAGTTGCAGGAAGTGGTCACTTCTCAGGGAGGCCTCAGCCACATAAGTCACAGTGAATGTTGGGGAACGTGGAGGGTATCACACCAGAGTACAGACTAGCTCTGTGACAGGAGACAATTATGAGGATGACATAGAGCATCTAGTCTCCGAGGGACACCGGCTGGTCACAACAGGGCTAGTACAGGTTGAGGTAGGGTAAGCAAGCGGCCCGCAGGAGGGACAGAAACTATGGATGCTATCCAGGCTGGAACAGCAGTGGAGCATTGGTAGGAATCCTGGCCCTTCTCCCATAGTGGCCTATGATGACTCCAGCAAGGGGTGGATAGCATGACACCACTCACCCTGTGGCACCCTTGGAATCCAAGATGAGGTCTGTATTCCTGAGGCAGGGGCACCGGGCTCTGGCTGGAACCCGGGCCCAGTGGCCAGCATCTGTCTGTGCCCTAAACACTGAGATGCTGTTTTCACCGCTGTTCCTTCCTGTGAGGGTTAAGAAGGGAGAAAGCAGTCACTATGTGAAAGGAGGAGTCATGCTGTTTGTTCTTGACTTAAAGAGGACCTGGGTGACAGGAACAGGTGCTGTCCCCTTTGGGATATACTGTGTGATCTCCCACATGGCATTTCCTTGGAATGCTCAGAATTTCTGCCAAGTATGGGGAGAGGGAACAGGGAAGAGGTCTCCAGGGGAAAAAGCCCATTTTATCCATTTAGAAAACAATGAGATTTGGAACTTCAAACAGTACCTGATAAGAAGCTGGGTTTTCCAGGAAGTTCTGATTCACACAGACTGATGGTCGATTTTGCCCTGTAAAGAAGAGATCATACAAAAGAGAATTAACTGGTGGAAGGGATTCATGAGGGCTGGCATCGTGGGCCTGCCTGAGAGGCAAAGGTAGATAAAGTAGCTCACATCTTTCAAGTCTTTAGAGCTTGCAAAGTCTCTTGGTTACAGATTCTTGAAAATCCTCAAATCATGTCCCTCTGTGGGCCAATAAAATACAAAAAGAATTTGCATCAGAATGTAGATGCGTATATGATGGAGATCACCATGAAGTAGTTCTGAGCAGGATTTACTATTAACGGATTGGCTTTTCATGTTTGCTTATGAATTTGTCCACGGCCTAGGCCCCTTGCCTGGAGATGGGCTGCAGACGCATCATAAATGAACCTCTGTGAGTCACTGGTCCCAATTGATTTGGACCAGTGAGGCCTGTAGTGACCAATGAATTAATAGATAAGACAAGGCCACAGCTAAGGACACCTGGCTCCAGACTCAGTTAATTAGATAAAGACAGTAGGCTCAGGTCTCCTGGTGGAGACCTTCCTGGAGATAACACAGTTCTCCTAAATGAACACAGTGTCTTATACGGAGAACTCCATAAGAGAGTCCCACCTTCAGTACTCCCCTCCCTTGTTTTGCTAAGTACAGGCTGCCCAGAGAAGATCTTGCCTTAGCCCCCAGAGAATCTCAAATTCCATTAGAGGGTTTTGATCCTCCTAGAGCCCTAAAATCCTACCACTTGACTCAATAAAGCCTTCACCACCCACTCGTTCTGGAGATCGTGGTCCTGATGAGTCTGCAGAAACTAAGGGATATCATTCACGCATTATGCAAATAAGGTGTTGTTTAGAACTCATATATTTTCCTGGACAGCCAAGGAAAGATGAAGGACAAACCATTTGGAAGTATTCACGTATTCCATGGATTATAATCTTGAATCATTCTTAGGGCTTCTCCTGTGTATTTTAAGCCTTTTTTTTTTTTTTTTTTTTTTTTTTTGGTGGAACTGGGAACTCTGGCCCTTGAGCTTGCCAGGCAAGCACTTATTCTACTGAGCCATCTCCCCAAGCCCCTCTCCTATATATTTTAAGAACTAAAAGGTGGCTTGCCCCGTGCTTCCTTGCTAGGGGTGCAGAGTTGGAGTTCGATCCCTGTGGACCTTTCCCACAAGGGGATTCTCTGCTGAGGAGATGCAGTGCAGTCTTACTTACACCACACACGTGTCTGTGGTAGTCATAAGACTGTGACAAGTACTGATTTGGAGTTTTGGGGGAGGGGATTTTTTCTTTTTTGGTATCAGGAATAGAATCCAGGGCCTTGTGCTTGCTAGGCAGGTGCTGCTCTACTGAGCTATGTCCCCAGCCCCTTGAATTGGGTTTAGAAATAAATTTTAGCAAGTAGGAAAAGCAACAGGTTGGAGTAAAGAGCAGTGGCCTGTGGCAGAACCAGCAGGGACAGCTGTGGGCAACAATATGCCTCCTACAGCCACTCACTATATGTCCCCTCCCCAATCACTACATGCTCCCTCCTTCAGGAGCTGTTACCTCTAACCTGACCCAGTGTTGCTAGTCTTGGGTAAATGGCCAGCCGTGGGATACATGCTGGAGACCAGCCTTTACCTCAGTTCAGAGCAGGTGGCGTTCAATCCCGGAGTGAAGTAGAGTCCATATTCTCTGCCCTCCCTACTTCTGTTCTCCTCCCCTGCCCAGTACCTCCCAAGCCCTGAGAAGGCGGGGCCAGCATCCAGTGCAGAAAGAGCAGTCAGGGACCAGCGACCTGCCCTGTGCCCATCTGCATCCCAGGGCAGCCAGCAGCACTTCCTACCCGAAGGAGGCTACTTTGAACTCCCCTCAGTTTGATTTTAAAGCAGGAAAAACATACCCAAAACAGAAGATTTACTGTGACCTGGACAATAACAGTCAAATTAGCTTTAAAACAGAAAACTTAGCTAGTAAAGGCACAGAGCATCAAGGGCACTAGGCAGCTGCAGAGTCCCCCCCAGCCCCAACAGGAGCTCCGCATGGGTGGGCTCCATCTGGAAGGCGTGAGGCTCTGGCATTGGCCTCGCCACTTATCCTCTTATCTTCTTCCCTTGGTGGTGTTTTTCCTTTCGTGTTTTGTATGTTGTCTTTAAAAAACCTGAATTTGATTCTAGAATGTCCCACAGCCTGCTCTTCTCAACATTCTGAGCCAGAGGCCAGATCCTTCCACCAGGCGCAGTGCAAGGTAACAAGGGCAGATGCCAGTGCAGACCTGGCAGAGGGGCAGAGCATGTGCAGGAACCAGGACCAAGAGAGTTGGGAGTGTGGAACCACAGAGGGGTACCTCATGTGACCCTGCTATCTACAGGGAGCTTAGAGAAAGTGAGGGTGAGTTGTGATGGAGGGAGGGGGCGGGAGTTCAACATGGCCTCCTCCAGGTAGGAAGTGCTACCGGCTGCCCTGGGACCCAGACGGGCACAGGGCAGGTCGCTGGTCCCTGACTGCTCTTTCTGCACTGGATGCTGGCCCTGCCTGCCCAGGGCGTGGGAGGCACTGAGCAGGTAAGGACAGCAGAAGTAGGGAGGGCAGGGGAGCCTCCAGCGTTGTAGAGCCCCTCCTGTAGCAGAGGCATCTAGACGTCATGTGCATGACAGGCTTACTACCTAGTACCCACAGGGCAAGCGGCAGCTTCCGTGGAGGACAGAGATAGGCAGGTGGTCCAAGTAGACTGTGGAGAGGGAGGGGAGCCATACCAGGCAGTCATGGCTGACCCAGGTTTGAATCTGATAAATGAAACTTAATGTTAAAAAAGAGTTGAGGGGTACAGATGGAATCAAACGCCAAAGTAAGGCCCAGAACAGACAGGTCTAACAGACCCGCAGCTTAAGGAAACAGGGCCAGCCTGCTGCCAGCGATAGTGTTGCTAAGGTAGAGGGCCTGAAACAAAGGAGGAGACTGCTGCATACAGACTGCATTGCTGATCTGTTGCAAATGTTCCTGCAAAGTCATCTGGACTGAGAAATATCTGGAAATCATGATCAGAGCAATCATGCAGCCAGGGAAAGAAGGGCAGGAGCTATAGAATTTGGGTCAGCAGAGCAGGGAGTCTGCTAGGCGCCCCTCTGAACGCCATGTCTGGACTGCATCTCCTGTCTCAGGGCTCTGTGCAACCTTGGCCAATTGTGCAGCAGGTTCAAACCCAGCTTAGTTCACTGAGTTATTGGTGGGCCAGGGCTTCTTCCCTCCACCCCATCTATACAACCTATGAAGTGGGAAATCGCAGACAGGTGCTTGGGTCAGATGCACAGACCTCTCCAGGAGGAAGTACCGAGACCAAGGCCAAGGCCAAGGCTGGGCTACTGACTGTCACTCAACCTGGGTCAGGAGGGAGCCCATCAGAGACAGGACACATGGGGTCCAAGCTTCTAACCGGGGACCTCAGAGCCGGGATGGGTATGGGTGGGCATGGAAGTACCAAGGGGGTCCAGACATATCAGGATCAGAAAGGGGCAGCAGGCTGAGTGCCCCCTCTTGAAATGGCCCAACAAGTGGCAGCTGCCTCCCTGAACCCCGAGGAGGCAGGGAGGTGGCCGGGGATGCCAGCCCAGAGGCTCCTGGTGCACTACATGTAGTCAGTTCCTACTCACCTTGTGTCTGTCATGGCTGCCATGTCTGCCCTGTGCTTCACCCTCAAATATGTGCTCTTCATTTTTATGTCCGCTGTGGAGGGCAGCAGGACCGGCACCACAGTGCAGAACAGCGAGAGCCGTGGGGGCAGGACTGTTCCCGATGGTGCCTTCTTCCTCTGTCCCAGCAGGAATCGTAGTTTTCCTTGAAACTGCATTGTCTAACATTTTAAAGACAGAAAGCTATATTCTTGGGGTGAACTGGAGACTCGGGGAGGATGCAGGATTCAGGGTGTGAGGTGACCAGCTGTAGAACAGACATGCTGAGAGGGCGCTTGTCCTGAGCCCTCAGGGGACACCAGCGGCATTCACTCCGCACTCCAGCCTGTACGCATGGCCTCAGGACCACCCAGCCAGCTTCCACCTTCCACCCACTGACCGTGCGCCCATCCGTCCCTCTCTTCCCATCCCCATCCTCCCAGTTTCCCACTCACCTCCCATCCCCTCCTACTGTGGGTTTATTGAGGGAACAAAACCTTTGTGAGCCCTGCCTGAGCTCAGCCACACACCTTGTGCAGGAGAACTCATGGCAGTGGTGTGCTAGGAATATTAACGTCCAGTTCTCCCGGGGAAAAACATCCCAGGTTTGCAGTATTTGCCAGATTACGCTGTGCTGGTTTTAAACTACCAGCCTAATATCAATCAAATGTCAAAATTCCTGCAGTCCTAACAGTGGGGTTCATGGGTGGCACAAGGCTCTGCCCAGGCATGAGTGGGGACCCATACTTTCTGGAAGAGGGTTCTCTGCAGGATGCGCATGTCAATTTTAATCATTTCATCTACCTCACCTCTGTGGCCTGCAGTGGTCTCCTATTTCCACTCTCTCACCACCCTCATGTAGCTTGGGGGTTGCTAGGCCTTGTGCTGGTAGCTCGTACAGGTGGGGCTTAGGCGCAGGGTTGCCCTCACCCCAGGGCACAATGCACTTGATGCTGGCAGCCTTGTGGCTGGGCCAGGTCCCACGTAGGGCCCCCCTCACTTACCAGAAAGCCAGAGGTGCTGTCCAGCAGGCAACGTACACGGCAGATGAAGCAACGAGTCAGAAAGGCTGAGTACTCGGGGGGCGAACCCATGCCCCCTTCCTGGGCCCTGAGGAGCCTCCCCAAGACCGTGTCGTCTGCTGCCAAGGCAGTGTAGAGGCAAGGCAGTGAGGCAGAGGCCATGACAGAGAGAGAACACAAAGACATCAGTAACCTAGTGGAATGTGTCACGGCCCACGCAAGGTGTACAAATCCCACCCAGCTGCACAGCTCACGTCCACGCACAGCCCCTCCTGCCAAGTGGTTCTAGTGCATTTTGCCTCCATTGCCCCCTCACTTAGAGGCATTCAGTTTGGCTTGTTTGACCTTCATGAAATGATAAGGATGAAGGCACCTGTGGCCTGGATTCTGCATTCAACTCACTCATGAATCTTGCAGCTCCCTGAGCTGGATGTGGTGGAAACGTTTCCATGAGTTATGCAGGGCTCATGAATGTATATGGAAATGCCAGAAAATGTCCCTGTCCCAGGCTGATGCTATCTCCCTGGCATGGACTTGTCTGTCCCCTCTAAGCTTACCCACACCTCTTGCCTATCAGGAGCTTAATATATGTTAAACTTGGGACAAACATAAGCCTGGAGGGGAAGCAGCTCCCTGGGGAGGTATGCGTAAAGACACCATCTGTCAAGACTCTTGGGTCGTCTCGATTAGCAGAGAGGCTTCCAAGCAGATAGGAGAGAGCTCAGACACCAAGATCCAAGTGCAAGAGCTCTAGCAAAGGGCCAGAGCCTGGGCCTCAATCACATGCTCATGCCCCAAGTGCTAAGCGCTTGATCCTAGGCCAGGAGGCCATGACATGATACTTCTGGGAGGCGACAGAGACTTGAACAGCTCATGAGATGTCTCAGGTCAGACCTCAAAGGGAACCAGAAGGGAACACAAGCCACACCCCCTCTACTTTCTCTCTGCACATCCTGGCCACGAGGTCAGCGATTTTGCACGACAAGGCCCTTCTGTCCCACCAGAGTCCTAGAAGCCATGGACTAAAACAACCAAAACTGGGAGCCAAAATAAACCTTTCCTCTTCACAAGCGGATATTTATTACAGTGACAGGTGACTGACTGATACATGGGGGTGGTGTGCAAAGCACTGTGGGATGGACCAGATGTAGGATCCTATGGCCTGTGGGGGCGGTCAGCTCTGGAACAAGCAGACTCCAATGTGGAAGCCAATGTGGATGGCAAAGGACAGCTGCAGTATCCAGGGCTCCATGGAGCTTGAGATGCACTGACCCACCTGTCTCCGTGTAGGGGTGCTGCCCACACCTTGCCTGTGGGGGATCCATGGCCCAGTGGAGCTGCCGGCAAAAGTCCTGGCGGTCGTCTACGTGGATGTAGTCATAAATGTTCTGGTGCATTACATCGGTCTACAATATTGGAACAGTTGTTTCAGCCTCACCCCCTACCCATTCCAGTGATTATAAGCTACAGCATTCCCACATCCATCAAAAGCAAGTCATGCCTGTAGAGACTCCCATGGGAAAGGTCTTGAGGCCACCACCACCTGGTGAAGACACATCACCCTGGACCTCCCCAGCCCAATGCCAGATGTATCCCAGTAGCCCCCGGCTGCTTCGAGGTCAACCCAGGCTGAATGGGGTGGCAGGGGTGGGGGACACTCAGAGATAAGATGTTTTGGCGCATACATATTGGTCACTGTATGCACTGTGTGGCATCTGTGTGTTTCCCCACTGACTCCCATTGCCTGAGTCTGAGATGCCTTGGGGACCTCCTAGCTCACAGTCCTCTGTCTAGTCCTCTGTCCTTCCATCTCCTCAGGGCAGACCGGGCCTGAGGTCACACTCATCTCCACAAGCATGGGGCTCTAAACTGGTCTGGTGGTTGGAGCCTAGACCATGGCTGTGAAGGCTGACTCTGGGGGACTCAGCTGTCCTGTTATGGCACAATGTTCTCAGAGGGTGTGGATAAATCAAAACAGCCCATGCAAGCCCCTCTGCCCTCTGCCTTCGCCAATGAATGAGCTTCCTTCCTGTACTCAGAACCTGGCCACACACTTGCCAGGGACTACTGAAGCACTGTGGGGACTTGCCTTCTTCAGAACATGCCCACCTCTGACGAAGTTTACACACTTCTTGACTGGAACCTTATAGGAGCTCAAAGATTCTTTCTGGCTGGAGGCCAAGTCCCTTACCAATCACAACCTCCAAAAAAGCTTCCCTTTTAATAAGAATGTAATGAGTATACTCACCAGGGTGGATGAGATCCACCGTCCTTCCCAGAGTGTTTGTGGACAAGCCCCATGAGGTCCCAAAATGATAACCAAGATGCACCTCAGGAGGAGGCAAAGGGACGCAGCCATGGTAAAGACCTGCACTTCATCGCCTGGCATCTAGTCTAAGGGAAAACTCCTGTGGTAGTTGTAACTAGATGCTCCCCCAAAGCAGGCTAGGTCGGGAGGGGGTGAAGCTGGCTAGATCTATAGTGTATGATACTGGGATTAAGGTGCCCACCCCGGATGTGGGTGGCCCTAATCAATAGGCTTATACCCTGGATAGAATATAAAGGCTGCTTCTACTGTTACTTGCTGCTTTCTGCTTTGCTGTCTTCTGCCTGCTATAGACTGTTTCTTCCCTGTGATAGCTCTCTGCTGTCCCACCCTGCCTTGGAGCCAGCTGACTATGGACTGAAACCTCTACAAACTGTGAACTAAATAAACCTTTCATCTTGTATCCTTGGGTATTGGATATTTTGTCTCAGCAATGAGAAAAGTAACTGAAGACAGTTCTCTTAAAAAGAAGAGTCAAGAGGGAGCCCAGAGCAGAAGCAGAGAGGGACTGGATAGCTACTGTCCTTAGTCAGTCCTGGCCAGGTCAGGGACCTGGTGTGGCTGTGGGGCCAAGGGGCAGAGGCCCTTATGGCAGAAATGGATGCTTGCTTACCTGGCTTCTTAATGAACTTCTATGACTAAAGCAGGACACACAAGCTGTGCTCTAAACATCACTTGCTTTCTACAGGGATAGGACCACCAATCAGGACACAAGATGCTACACTGAAGGGCAAGCCATGCCCCCCACCAAAGGCTGGTATCCTAACAGGCGCCTGTCCCACCCAATGTCACAGCCATGAGTCTGGCTGATATGTGGCAGCAGTATCCCATTTCCACGTGGTGCTATCTCACTGCCACCACAGTGCTACTCGTCCTCTGCCTAGTAGGCGTGGCTGTCTGCCATGGGGCGTTCCACAGTTGCAGTGCCCGACACAACTGGGTGGTTGCCACATCAGTGGCTCATCTGCAGCGTGGTGCAAGGCCTGCCACCCTTTTGCTCCCTGTGCACACCAACACTTGGCATTTCAGCCTCTCAGTGGATGTGCAGTGGCACCTCACTGTGGCTTTAATTGGCCTGAGGGCCATTCATGTATTTATTGGTCTCGGGATGTATGTGTGTGTGTGTGTGTGTGTGTGTGTGTGTGTGTGTGTGTGTGTGTGTGTGTGTGTGTTGTGTGCTTGGTGCAGGATTATCAACCCCATGGGCCCACTGGTCTTCCACTAATGTGCTGTTGTCTACACTCTGCTGAGAACATCTCCCGCTGCCCAGCTGCCCGCCCACCTTCCTCAGGGTTTGCACAGTTCCACCCATAGTGTTCAGTCTTGCTTAAGATATCTTTCCTCACAGGTATTAGAACGTACCCTGCCATCTTCTAGAAATTTCTTTCATGTGCCCAGTAATTACTCTAGTATGGTATATGGTAAGAGACAAGATTTCTTTTGTCTCATTTGGATTCAGTTTTCTCAGTGCCATTGGGTATTGGCTGGGTATTGGCCAGCGGTCCAGCCCAATAGCTCTGGATGGCTGTGGCCAGGTATGTCCAGCCCTGAACCCCCAGTCTCAGGAAGCTGTGGCTCTGGTAGCAGTACAAGGCCCCAACAGTCACCACTGGCTTCCTTTCTTCCTCTTCCTGGATGGTCTTGGGTCTTCTCAGCCTCTGCACTTCCATGGAAACTTTAGAATTAATATGTCTATGCCCACCAGAAAGTTGTCAGTTTTTTGTTATAATTTAATTCACAATTTGATTTGGAAAATAATTGACATCTTTATAGTGACATTGAGGTTCCCAATTCACAAATATAGTACATCTCTTGGTGTGTCTGAATTGGGATTATTTTTTTAAAAAGTGCCTTTATGCATGTGTAGGTACTATATGTCATTTGGTGGGTTTAGTCCTTGGAATCTGGGGTTTTAACCCTGTTTGGGAAGCTTTTATCCATGTTTTGACTTAGGTAACATGCAGTGAGCCCTAAGTGGCACAGGTGTGATGCCTGAGACAGGAGGCTGGCACTGCTGCTTGAGCTGCTCTCTCCACAGTGCATGTAGGTGACCCATGGCTCTGTAGATCATGGCACGGCCATGGTCTGAAGGCCCACAGGATCCTGGGGGTCTTGCCCCTGCCCATACAGCCTCATTAGTTATGAAAAGGATATGGAGGTATGGATCTGGCAGTGGGCATGGCAGGACCAGAAAACCCATTTCTAAGGCAAGCTTGAAGACAGGGTGAAAAGTGGAAGCCTGAGGTTGAGGAGACAAAGTTCTGTGTGTCAGTGCCTAATATGACCTGTCTGGCTGTCCCATGTCCTTCTTGATGTCTTAGTTTCACAAAGGGATGTCAGAAAGAATAAGCAGGAGGTGTGATGGGAAGGCAGAGTAGCAGGATGGCCTGGCAGATGGTAAAACAAACTCCACTTTTATCGAATGAATTCAGTCTTCACTTTAGCTGAGAACCACCATTTGTGGATCTCAGAATGAAAGCATTCCTGGTTTAAACAGTGGAGCATTCCAGCATCATTTTTACCTCTGTACAAAGTGTGCATCCGCCTATTCTCATGGCTGCAGGGTCATATCTGCTCAGATCGCTAAGCTGGTTCACTCAGGCAGCTGTGACTGTGTGGCACAAGTGGTTTTCTGAGTGTCAAGGTGGCTAGAACACCCTGGGTGCCCCGGGTGCACTGATGCAAAGACACAGACGGCATGCCCGAGCTCCCAGGGTAAGAAGCTGGCTCCTGGCTTTCTGCAAAGTGTCCAGCAGGAGAAGTTCATAAGAGCACAAAGCTGCTAGAACTCTTTCATGAAATGTTTGCATAAAATTCAGGCAGGCCTTGATTTAATGACATTTGAAAAACAATCTTTATAATAGAGGCAAAGCTGTTTTTAACTTCTAATGCTTGGGATGAAATAACGAAGCCCCAAGAAGACAAAAGATCTACTAAGTTTTGACCCACACCTAGAGCCACTACAAGCTGCACCTGCCTCCATCCTGAGCCAAACTGCATGAAGCAGCCACCAGTTCTGGCCAAAGGAAGCAGCTCCGCCTGCGAGAAGATCCTGAGCCATGCAGCAGCCAGGGGCAGAAAGTGAGTAACCGAGTGTGCAGAGCGCAGGCCATGCACATGTAGCCACGGAGTCTGCATTCAGTGCCATCCATGCGGGAGCCCGCTTATGCCACTGTGTCATGTCCCCAAGCTCTGCACTGTCATGGGCAGCTAGATCCCACAGCAAGGGAGGCACTGAACCTCTGCAAACAGCTGCTCTCTCTGCTTTTCTCTACTCTCCATGGTACAAGTGAAGTCCACAGATTCCCATGCAGGACTCTAGGATAAGTATTGTCCCAGGGGTGAGGGACACAGTGCTACCATGCAAGGCTCCCCCGAGGATGGACACATCACCAACAGCAGACCTGAAGCATTAGGTCATCAAGAATGGCGAGAGGAATGCTGGAGCCCTCCCTGTGAGGGGGGGGGCACCTTTCCCAGGCACCAAGAGCTCTTCTTTTCCAGGAGGCCCTAGCAGCAGCTAGGGAGGCAGACACAGAACACTGTGTGGACATAGGAATTGAGGCACGGTGCAGTGCAATTGCAGAGTTGGCGATGCCCAGCCTTGCTGCCCCCTGCAATCCCAACAGAGCAGCTGCTGAAACCCTGGGGGTTGGGTTCATGGCCAGCATTCATGCTGCCTGCACACAGCTGTCCCCTCTGACCTTCCACATCACCAGCACAGCCTGATGGAGGCCTGGTACCGGCTGTTTCTAAAGGCCTGGAGGAGAGGCTTCTGGGTACAGCGGAGGGTGAGCATACAACACTGCCCACAGCTCCCGAGTCAAGAGAACAGGAAAGCTGTGCGTCAGGGTAAGAAGCCGCTAGGGCCTGCAGGGACTCCCCATGGGCTCAGGTGACAGGATGGTGAATATAAGAAACTGCCAAAGCCACTTCAGTTCTGGAACACTATTCAAAACTGTAGTTCTCTTGAAAATTAGATAAAACACTGCTGGCCTCTGGCAGATTTTAACAACGTGTCAGAGACCTACACCCTCAGTTCTGGGCTGCCACTGCCGTTGGCAGTGCACCCTTGGCTTTCTGCCCAAACACAAGGTTTTGGTTTTAATCCCTCTACACATTGCCTCGCTGCCCCGCACTTCCCCGCTGTGTGCCTACCCCAGCTCCTGGAGCATCTGCCCTCTGCGGGCAGCAGCTGGGGCAGGGAGGCAGGCTCAGTTCCTGGGGCCCGCAGGATCCCTCCAGTCCGTGTCTTATATTTACCATCCTGGGGCTGCTTCCCTGCAGCCCTGCTGAGCTCCCCAGAGGGCGAGTCCTGTCCATCCTGGAGGACACCTTGGTGACCTCTACCACCCAGAACCACAGCCTCACCTCCCCCCTCCAGGGTCTGGCACACAGACCTCAGAGTCCCCAGGATGGGCCCCTTGAGTGTCTGCTGCTCCTTTGGGGCTCTCTACCCTTACTACTAAATCTGTGTCCTTACTCACAGATTCTTTAAACTGTAAGATGACTGTATTCTAAACCAATCCTAATATCCTACCTTCTTTATTTTCCAAAGTTCTATTAGTTCTTTTCTCATTACATACTGTCCTTTCTTTATACCAGCTTATACTATCGCAAATATACGTAGTTTTTTTCTGAGCTTCTTTCAGAGTGTGGTGGTGTTTTAAGCTCTGCTGGGAGGTGTTAAACCTGTTATTCTGTCTGCTGGCTTCTGCTTGTGGCCCATGGCTTCCCCTGTGGGATTTCTGGATTGCAAGATCAGCTTCAGAAGAGACATGTTAGTGACCCTGGTGCAGCCTAAGGCCTGGGTTCTGAGTTCCTCTGTCCAAACTGGGGAGCTTTCTTTTCCTTCTTTGTTGTGCAGCATCGGATTCTACATGCCACTTTTCTATTTCCTACCAGAGACTTCTCTTTCCTTCTAGAGGCCAAGCAGAAAAATGTTCCCTTGTACCTTTCTGGGCCTTGGATGAAAGTCTTCTTGTACTTTTCTGGGGGGAGTCATCTTTCCAAGGTCCCCATGTTTGACAGGCCTCAATGTCAGCTGTTGGCCTCAAAGCCCCAAACTATCTAACCTGGTTTGGCCTGATGGCATCCCACATGAATTATCTGCACATCAGCAAGGGCACTTCTGGGACAAACTGTGTCCTGAATGTGCCAAGTGTCTGTAGTTGGATACTGTGCTGTGATGGCTCTGAATGAGACGCCAAGGACAGAGGCAGCTTGCTGGGGGGAAGGGGGGCAACACTGTTGTGCTTCCCCAAGACACTAGGGGGTAGGCCGCCACAGACAGAGCGAGTTCGGCGATGTGGAAAGCTTTGTTTTAGATATTTCTGAAACCTTCAAGAAAACAAGCATTTGCAAAAGTCACAGATCCAGCATTCGGTTTCATTTACCTGGTGGAAGCCCAGATAGTCCACGATCGTTGCTGATGCATAAAATATCATCCCTTCGGCACTCACAACCAGAGCGAAGCCATTGAGAGACTAGAAGAAAGAAGAAAACAGAGTTGTCTTGCCCATGAGGAAAAAGGACATGCAAGGTTTCTGTGTACATTTTCTGCCACTCCCATTTCACTCTCCACACTCATACAATGCACCCTCCTCACTTTTCAGGGCCTTCCACCCACAGGCAGCCAGAAGGTGGCCATAGCTTGTGAAGCCACAGACGTGGCTGTAGCTTTTTTAGACGTATGCTTTATGCCACAAAACATCCTAACAATGACATACTGAAGTACCAAACACAATGGAAGAGAGGGCACTTCCACTTCATTCTCTGTGACCTCTCCACACTATCCTGACCTTCCCACATCCTCCTCTGCACGCTATCTGGGAACACTTCCCGAATTTTCTAGAAGTTTTTATCAAGACAAAGGCTGAACTTTATCAAGTACTTTTTCTATGCCTACTGCAACAGTCACTGAGTCTTTCCTTAGTCTCTAACTGATAGGTTTTCTGCTGTGAATCCTTCTTGCATTCTGGGGCTGACCCGAAGTGATCGTGATTGTTGTGTTCTTGCAGTCCTCACCAGGGAGTCCTCATTTCTGAGATAACGCTGACTACACTTCCCTAATTTTGGGGTCAAGTAACAATCCTCTGAAATCGGATTCTCACTCTTCTCTTCTTGTTCTGCTTAGTTAGCATGAGGAGGACATGTTCTTTCCAAGTTGCTTTCATTTCGCTCAGAAATGAACCCAAACCAGAATATCATCTGGTGTGGGCACTACTGGGGAAGATGATGGGTGGAAAAGGGTTTTAATGTTAATTAACTTATTTAATGATGGTTGTTTGTATATCCAAGTTTGAAAATTTTTTCTTACACTATTTTCTAGAAATGCATTCATTTCCTAAAGTTTATTAGAGTGTGTTACAGCCATAACTCTTGTAGGACTGTCCCAAGCAGGTAGCTACATCATACTTGACTTACAGCCAGCCTTCCGTTATTTGAAAATCAAACTCTCCCACTGTGGTGGCTTCCCAGAACCATCACCAATGAAGATGCACGAGACACCAGGGCCACCTGGACTCACAGTCTGCCCTCCCCCTGCCCATCATCGCTCCCTTCTCTCATTTGTCCAGCACCTACCTCTACCGCTCCCCTGTATGTCCTGTGTGTCTCTCCAATCACCCCCTACCTATGCACCTTTTCATGTTGCCATCGTGATAATAAGAGCACCTCATTCAATTTCAAATCACCTGGTGTGGAAGGCCATTCTATATAATTTTGGGGGGAAAATCCTTTCATTATTAAATTGTGACTAGGGCCTGTCCAAGGCCTAGCATCCTGCCATGCGGGCTGGCTGTGGTATGTGGAAACATAACTCCACGTGCATCTGGTCCCATGATGCTGTGATGCTCCAGGACAAGATCACATGCCTGAAGACATCCAGGTTCCTTGAGCACAGAGAAGTAATAAAAAAAAAGGTTTCACCTGGGGGGAAGAACAAATATCCTATTAAATTGCCATCTCTCCCCATGGTCTTCATCAACGTCAGCCCCTCATTAGTGTAAAAGCACTGCCCACACTCAGACCCATTGGAAATGATCCTCATCAATATAAGATCTTGCTTCCTTTTGCTGCGGCAGCCACAGCCATGAGTGTGCTCAGGGTTCAGAAGAGGTGGGCCTCCAGCATCCTCTGCTGTGGAAAAAAGAAGGTCTGGCTGGACCCCAGTGGGACCAATGAAATTGCCAATGCCAATTCCCGTCAGCAGATCTGGAAGTTGATCAAAGATGGGCTAATCATCCATAAGCCCATGACCGTCCATTCTCAAGTGCGATGCCGGAAGAACACCTTGGCTCACCGGAAGGGCAGGCACATGGGCACCGGTAAGTGGAAGGTGTATGGCCAACACCCGGAAGCCAAAGAAGGTGACCTGGATGCGCAGGATGCAGATCCTGTGTAGGCTGCTCCAGAGATACAGGGAATCTAGGAAGATCGACAGGCACACGTACCACAGCCTGTACCTGAGGGTGAAGAGGAAGGCGTTCAAGAGCAAGCAGATCCTCACGGAGCACATCCACAAGCTGAAAGCAGACAAGGCCCACAAAAAACTCCTGGCTGACCAGGCCGAGGCTCACAGGTCGAAGACCAAGGAAGTGCGCAAGCGCAGTGAAGAGCATCTCCAAGCAAAGAAGGAAGAGATCATCAAGACCCTGTCCCAGGAGAGGAGAAGTAGTGCCCTGCATACTTCTGAAGGAATATATATATATATCTTCCTTTTCAGTATAAAACCACCACTGCCTTCTGACTTATCCAATAATCTCCTCCCTTTTTCCTCAGTGTAAGTGTGATCAGTAAATACCAAGGTCTGTCCGCCTCATGGCCCTTGTGTTCCCCATGAGCAACTGGCCATCCCAGATCCCTGTTGCCTTGCTATTTGTCTCCTGCTCTTTCTTTTCACTGTGTGCCGTAACCCCATGCAGGAAACTGGGGGACTTGCTACAGGAGTCCCCAGCAAGCTGAGACTTCACCAGGATGTATGGAAGCTGGGTGAGAGGGGCAGCTACACAGCAGCATTCATGTTCCACCTTGTACCCTTAAAGTGTTCAGAGACTGTGACCTCCGTGAGCATGGGCAATTGGCAGTGCACCACAGCAGTCATTTCTGAAATTCTTCACATGCTAGATACTTCCCCTCACTTTAAAAAAAAAAAAA
>PVKA01016148.1:0-48427 GCA_004027165.1 Ctenomys sociabilis | reverse complement strand
ACATTTAATAAAAAGTCTGTAAATTTCACTGAAGAATGGCAGAGGTTAAATGATAGAGCAATTATAATATAAGTATGAAGTTGCTTCATGGGTATGTGTGATATTTCATATACGTATACAAACATGAAAAGAATAGAGAGTATGAATTATTATTAATTTTATTAATAATATGAATTATTAATTTTATTAATAATGCTAAGCTGGAAAAATACACAGTGATATGTTGAATATTTTCAAAGAATTTTAAGTAAGAATAGCAACAACAAAAGCTTCATTTGTAAATATATTACACTAAGGGCTTACCAAATATTAAAAAAAAAGTCTTAAATAAGATTCAAGACCGAAATGGACACAGGCATTTTTTTAAATGTATTTAAAACAGGGTCTCACTACACAGATCGGACTAGGAGGGATTCCCCTATTTTCAGCCTCCCAAGCACTGGGATTACAAGCCTACACCACCACGCCCAGTCTTAATCACTGACTCAGTGCACCCCCGGAGCAGGACCAACAGGCAGGCTGGGCTCTATCCCCAGCTGCAGTGCTCTTCCTAAACAGGCACTTTTGTCCGCTGAGCGATCTAGCTGCCCGGACACAGGAAATATTTGAATAGCATGAAATACTTACCAGTTATTATGGAGACCAGATTAAAGTAAATCAACACTTAAAAGATTGAATTAAAAATAAAGCAACTCCAATTTCCATATTAAGTGAAATAAACATAAATATAAATAAATTATAGATTGAAAAAGCTAAGCAATGGCTGGGGATATGGGTCAGTGGCATAATCGTCTGCCTGGCAAGCACAGGTCCTAAGTTTGAACCCTGGTACCAAATAAATAAATAAATACATACATACATACAAACAAAAAAGATTGATATCCATAGGACATGTACAGAAATCAAAAGATTCAACTATAAAAAATCCATAAATTGAACAAAAGTTGTACCAATCCTTAATGAAAGAAAAACACATTGATGAGAAATTAGCACATGAAAATATTTCACAATTTTAGTAATCAATAAAATTCACATCAAATCCACAAAAATTTAACATCTGGGAAAAATAAGATTGAATAAAATTAAAAAGATTGAAAGCATAAAATTATGTTAGGTTATGAAGAAACTGAAGCTTTTGTTCTGAAGTATAAAGCACCAGAACAACTTTGTAAATCATGGCAACATTTTTTTCAGAAACCCAATACGAATTCACTATGTGGTCCAAAATTGAGGTATATTAATATACTGAGCTGTGAAGGGCTCAAGCCAACAACTTCTTTGGATAACCCACTTTTATTGTGGACTGCTGGATTGTGATGAATTATTTTGCTGAATTCATGCATGTATAGTATTTAGATGCCAGTGGAATATCCATCTCTAACAGGATTAAACAAAAAAAGGGGATACAAAGGAAGGACCATCTCATATTTGTATATACAGAATAGTTAGAATAGATATACAGCTATTTCACTTAATTCAATGAGAAGAAAGATTTGTACTAATAGTGTTTGGACAGGATATCCTGTTTGCTTCTTGTGCTATGGATAATCACTAAGAAGATAACAATACACAATATATTAATTATTCTAACTGTCCTATTAATCAGCTTTGAAACTATTTCATTGATATTTGTTTCTCAATAAATTTTTTTTAAAAAGTGGTCTAACATTAATTAAAAATATTTTTGATCCATCAAAAAATATATCAATTAAGAAAACAGTATTTGCCCACAAAGGAATACTACTCTGCCTTAAAAAAGATGTTGGGAGCTACTGGAGCTGAAAATTGGTCAAATGTGTGACAGCAGAACTAAGGCTCAGTGACTAAACCAGTTAAGCTACCTCAGTCCTAAGGAAAGCATCCGGCCAGGTTAATGTCAGCTATTAGTCATTGAGCAACTTTGTGTCACATGATACTAACTTTACAAAGGTATAAATAAATGACCTTACTGTTGCTCTGAAGGTCATCTGCCAATGACCCAGCCCTTGTCAGGCATGCACTTAAACCACTCAGCTATTTTCCCAGCCCTATAAATAAATGAAGGCATTTTTTTTTTTTTCAGTACCAGGGATTGAACTCAGGCCAGGCAAGCACTTATTCTATTGAGCCATTTCCCTGGCCTCTAGCCCTTGTCTTCTCATCATTCCTGCCACCTTTTGTCCCTGGGGTACACCAAGAGACCAACTGAGTCCCACATTTGGCACCCAAGTGGGACATCTGGGACTAGGAAAGTGGGCAGCAAGATTACTTCCAAGAGTGCTCAAAAACAGGGCAGGGAAGTGAATTGGTCTGGCAGTGTTAAGCACAGGTATGAACTAATGCTGGCACATGAGTGTAAAGCATGGAGACAGAGGCCCACAAGGGCAAGAAAAAGGTTCACTGGGGCCAAAACAGGCACATCAGGGCCAGAAAGATCAATAAGCTTAAAGAGGAAAATAGGTCTGAGACAAGCCAAAAGTGAAAAGTTATATTGAGTTAAAAATGGCACCAATAGAACCTCAAGAGTCACAGAGATGTATGTATGTAGAAGTGGCTTTAGCATGCTTAATCCGTGCGTTTACTTTTCTAGATTGTGGTTAGAAGGGATTTTTACAAACACAGAGGGTTTGGCTTGCAGCTGTCCTTTAAAATCAAGTCCCATGGTCGAGTGGGACAAGGAAGTGGGAGCAATGGTGCCCAAAATGATAGAGTTGGAACCCTCTGGCCTTACTTCATCAAATAAGGAAGAGGTGATGTGGGACAAAAGGGATCATCCCCCATCCGGGAAGTGTTTCCCCACAAATTTCATTTCTTGATGAACCATGGTTTGCATGGAGCCACAGGCAGCAATGCCAGCCATGTCAGCTCAGAGACATTTCACTGAGTCAAAGACTGCAATGTCTTCCTCTTAAGGGCAGAGCCACACCCCTAACTCCCTTGGAACTGGCACTAAAAGAAGCCAGACAGATGGGGGAATGCATAAAGAGTATTCAACATGTCAAATCTTTTTCTGAAGTTCAAGTCCTTAATAATACAGGACAAGCTGTATAGGGTTCTATCCCTGGGCCTGCCATGCTGGCCCGGCCCCCAGGGTGCTGAGAAGGCAATTGAGACTGGGCATGGTGGCTCATGTCTGTAATCCTAGCTCTTGGGAGACTGTAAACAAACTATGAGTCTGATCTATGTAGTGAGACCCTGAACACCCTGGAGACCCTTCCCTAAAATACAAAAAAAAACCTTAAAAGAATTAAAACAAGCTGTTGCTACTTATGGCCCCACTGCTCCCTTTACCTTGAGTTTAGTAAAAATCCTATGACAACAGATTATGACCATAAATGATTGGAAAGAAATCACTAAAGCATATTTAAAACCAGATTATTTATTGCCAGAGAAGTGCTTATTCCACTGAGCCATCTCCCCAGTCCTAGATTATTTATTATGGAAAGGAAATTTCTTTGAACATTGCACAGAGGAGGCAAGTCATAATGTCCTTCATAACATAGGCATTACAAAAGATATGCTATGTGGGAACTTGCCTTTGCTAATACAAGCAAGCAGTGGACCTTGCTTTGCAAGTCTATGAGCAAACTGAGACAGCTGTCTCTAGGGCCTGGAGGGAACTTCCTTCAAAATATGCAGCACCCCTTAACTGGGCTTCCATTTGTCAGGGCCCTAATCAGCATTTTCAAGATTTCTCTGCATGCCCATTGCAAGCTAGTGAGAGGATTATAAGTGAAACAGAAGCTAGCAAATTAATAGTTCAACAATTGGCCTTCAAAAATGCAAATAAATGGTATAAAGAGGCTTTAAGAGTCCAGAAAAGGCGGCTACACTCCCTGAGATGATTCGAATTTGGGCAGCTATCGGCCCCTCCTGCGTGGAGGGGGCAGCAGCCACTACTCAGGTTATTCATCCGCAAGCTGGAGGGAAGGAGAAAACAAGGCTACTTGTTTCCATGGTGGGGATGTGGGCCAGGTAGCCCAGAACTGCTCTGCTGCACTGGTAAAGGCGGCTCAACCATTAGGTGTCTCGAGAAAAACCTTCCAGTCTACAAAATGTAGACAAGGCACCATTGGAAAAGCAAATGTAGATCTAAAACTGACATTGGAGGCTGACCCACTCGAGAAAACTTTCACTGAAGCCCACCTCAGCCCCATTAAATAACAGGTTCCTTCCTCAGATCTCCCCTTGCCTTCCCTTCCCTACCACATAAATCTCTGACTTCTGGTGAGCTAAAACTGATGACAGATTCATATTAGCTCCTCATGGGACCTCAAATTATTCCTACTAGAATCTATAGACCTGTGCCGCTGGGTACAGTGGAACTCCTGCTAGCCCCCAAAATCTCATTTTAAAAGGTCTCCAGGTTTTGCCTGGTGACATCTATGCTAATTATGTAAGAGAAATCAAGGTCATCATTCCATCTACCCTAACCATTTCTGAAATCACCTCAGACACTCATGTTCCTCAACTGGTCACCTTTCCCTTGGCAACAAATTGAAAAAAGTGTAAGTAAGGAAAAGTAATCCAAGGATTTTTGATCATCTGACACTTACTGGTTTCAACAGATTAAGCAAAACTGCCCAGAGATATGCTATTAGACACAGATGCATATGTTTCAGGTATTGCTCAGCATCTTTGTCCTGAAGTATGGCCTCTGGATGTGGCCATCACAGATTTACAAGGGATGAGCAAGGTTTCTTACCCTAGCAGAAGTGCTAAATTGCTAATTTGGAGGGATGAAAAGCATTATACAGGATATTTCCCTCCTCTGTCCTCCCTATGTGGTCGTGACATATTGCAGGGTATGGGGTATTTTGGCCAGTCCTAACTGCCTGCTTACTTATCAGATGTTATGCAAGGTTTCTTTCTCACTCAAGGGCTTGGTAAAAATAATCAAGGGACAAAAGAACCTCTTCTAGTTATTTCTAAAAGGGACAATATTGGTGTAGTCTACTCATTCTCACATTTTTCAGGAGGAGCCTTGACTCTTCTTCTAAGAGAAAGTAACCCAAGGTTTTTTGTTTGTTGGTTTTTATCTTCTGACACCTGTTGGTTGGATGACACCATGGATGGTACCCAAGATAAGTTGGATCTCTAATGACTCTGTTTGTGTTGATAAAAGTAGCCCTTAACTCAAGAGATTATGGCAGCTCATATCTGATTAATGAACAGATGGTGGCAGGGATCCTAGAATACTCCAGTAGCCCTTACAATACCCCAGCTTTTATAAGAAAAACAAAGTCATGAAAATGGAGATTGCTGTAGGGCTTATGGGCAGTCAATCACATCATGAAACCTATGGGAAGGACTGCCCAGCGCCATGGTTATTCTTTTATATTTTTCCCTTATGGTGATTGATTTAAAACAAAACAAAACAATTACTATTCTATCCCTCTACACCCTCAATATAAAAAGCATTCTGCATTTAGTTTACCCTCTATTAAAAATCGGGCCCCTATGCACTGCTTCCAACAGTGTTGTCTGCCACAGGGAGTGACAGGCAGTCCAACTCTGTGCCAAGAACTTACGGATATAGCCATTCTATCAGTACACAGACCTGTTCATCTGCATACCTTATCCATTTCATAGATGGGTTTCTTCCAGCACATGAATCTCCATCTAACTTACGTCGATTATTTATCCAATTAGACAATGCCCTCCACAATGTAGGCCTGGTGATAAGCCCTGAAAAGGTGCGAACCATGGCACTCTTTTCATATTTGGGACACGTTATTCAACAGAGACATAGGGTGCCCCAGACAGTTCAGATCTAGGTTACAATACTAAATCATCTTCAGACTTTGCTAGGTAACATATTTTAGCTCCACACAGCTTTTAAGCTACTTACTCATGATTTAAGTCCTCTCTTTAACATTCTCAAGGGAGATTCAGCCACTATATCTAAAAGACACTTACACAAGAGGCTAAAATTGCCATAGACAAAGTTAATCAGGCTCTTTCTAATGCTCAGCTTTCTAAAGTTGACCCATCTCAGCCAATGTGTTTAATTATGCTCCCAACTTAGTATATGCCTACTTGGGGTTCTTTGGCAGCCTCAGAATCATTTCCAATGGTCAGATATGCCCCATACTCCACATAAAACTGTTACTCCCTTTCACAGTGCTATGGCAGAACTGATTGCACCTGGACGAACCCATGTGCTTCAGTTATTTGATCAGTTCTTTGATCATGAGGTACGATTTTTGATCTGCAAACTTAGGTTGTTAACCATCCAGAAGAGAAGCTGATTACTACCCTGCAACATATGCAGTTCAACCTAAGTTCACAGGGGTAGAGAAAGGAAAAGCCTTGTGGCTAATTAGGTGAAAAATTGTCATATATTAGATAGAGAAGTCTGGTTAAAAGGGTTACATTATGTCAAAATGAAAATGTAAGCTTGTCATAAAATATTATAGGATTGTCATGCTACAAGGTTGTATATGGTTTGATTTCTAAATTTCTTTGTAAAAATGTGTAAATTGTTGTTTTTTAACTATTATTTTTGTTTTTAGGGCAGGGTCTCATTGCATATATTGGACTGCTAGTGATCCTCATGTTTACAGCCTCCCAAGTGCTGGGATTACAGGTATGAGCCACTACATCTAGTCTCATTTGACATTTCAGGGTACCCTGAGGGTGAGGCCAGCATGGCAGGTCACAGGATTGAACTTCTGGCTCCTGTGTAAGCAGATGCTTTAATCCGCAGAGCTATCTGTCTAAATATCAAACATCTTAGGCATAACATGCAACATGTATTTTCCATCAAGTATTGATGTATCAAATTTTAAGTCCTTACAGAATATGAGGAAAAAATTTTTAAAATAGTACTATACACATATTATTACATAGACATTTAGAAATGTAACCATATAGAGCCTTGTAGCAGAACAGTCCTGTAACATTTTCTCTTCTTGTGTCTTTTTTTATCATTTACACTTTTACTTGTGAGACAGTATGGTAATAATTGGTATATCATTACAGGAAGTATGTATTTAGCAGACCAGAATGGCAGACATTCCAAGTATGATCCTTCTATTACACATTGCTATCTTCAGTGCAGTTGCTTGGTTCACAGGTACCAGCATATATATATATATTGAGAATCCTACCATTTAACTGCTATTTTCAAAAACCTGCTGAGTTTCTTGGGAGCTTTGCCTTGTCCATCTTCTGAGTACAACTGTATGGCTTTGTCCCTGTCCTGTTTCCCAGCTTTTCTCCTTACCCTGTCCTGGTTGTCCAGTCCTCAAGTTCTCGCTTTCCTTTTAATTGTGTTATACCTTTCTATTTTTATTTCTTCTTTTGACTCCTTATACAATATTTGTACATGTGGGTCTGGTTTATTTCACTTACAAGTATATTTTCAAGTGGATCCACTTAAATATAAATGTTTCAAGTTTATCATTCTTTATAGCTGAGTAATACTCCATTGCATAAAAATACCACATTGTTTTCATCCATTCCTCATGTGACAGTTGTTTCTAAGATTTTGGTATCACAAATTGTGCTGCTATAAACATAGATATACATATATCACTATGACATGATTTTTTCAGTTCCTCCAGGAAAATTCCCAGTAGATAGCTGGCTTGAATGGGATTTCCAGGCCTAGTTTTGTGAGGAGTCTCCACACTGATCTCCACAATGGCTGCACCAATCTACATTCCCTCCAGCAGTGGAGAAGTGCTCCCTTTTCACCATATCCTCTCCAACATTTGTTGGTTGATTTCTTTATGATAGGCATTCTTTTTGGAGTGAGATAGTATCTCAGTGTTGTTTTAATTTTCATTTTATGGATGGCTAGCGATGTGGAGCATTTTGGTCTTATTTATCTTGGTCTCAACCATACAGCAGAAAGTATAAAAAGAGGTATATAAAGTAAAGTCATAATAATAAGCTGAGCTGTAAATGGCTATAGTCAATAATTTCTGTGGAATACCCACTACTATTGTGGACTGCTGGACTGTGTTGGAGTGTTTTGCTGAATTCAAGCACCTATAATAAGTGAATGCCAATAGAACACTCATCTCTGACAGGACTAAACCAAAAAAAGGGGATACAAAGGACCATTCTGTATTTGTATATATGGAATAGTTAGGATAAATATGCAGTACTTTTGTATACTTCTATGAGAAGACTTATTTGTACTACTAGTGTTTGGTCAGGATATCCTGTCTGCTCCTTGTACTATGGATAACCATTAGGAAGACAACAATGTTAAAAGTATTAATTATTGAAACTGTACTATAAATCAGCTTTAAAAAAAAGATAGGTATACAGCTACATTCTCTTAATTCAGTGAATAGAGGGATCTGCTCTAATACTGTTTGTAAATAGAATATCATGTCTGCACCTTGTACAACAAATAACCACAAAGAAAACTATATGCAATGTATTAATTATTGACTCTGTTCTACTAAGTGATTTGAAACTGTATCATTGTTCTTTGTTCCTCAATAAAGTTATGGACAAAAATAAAATAAAGTGTCTGCGAGCAGGTTCAGGGGCTGGGCATTCAATCCCTGGGCCTGCTGTGCCAGCCCTGCCCTCAGGGCGTGCTGAGAAGGCAATTGAGATTGAGCATGTAATCCCAGCTCTTGGGAGGCTGTAAACAGGAGGATCACTAGGAGTCTGATCTAGTAGTTAAACCCTGAACACCCTGTTGACCCTTCCCTAAAAATATGAGGGGTAAAAAAGACACCATGAGATTAACAAAAATGAGTTACCATACACATGTGCAAACCTTTGTTTCTTTTTTTTTTTTAGGCCATATTTCCCCATCACTTTTAGATATACAGTCACTTGCCCAACAGTACCCTCATGTACATCTAGTACATGGACTGGAAGGTTTTATCAAAGAGACAGATGGCTTTGTTGTCATTGATGAAGCAGAACAGTTTTGGTTTAAATATCCCTCATCCCCACAATAGAAATAATCAACCTTACTTTTTTCCCCTTTTTTTAGACTTCGGATGATTACATTGAGCAATAGCTGCTACCAAGGCAGCTCCCTGTGTGCTTGAGGGGCCAATATCCACACAAACCTGCATCATCTCAGGCAGTGTAGCCCACTGTTTATGGTCTCTTAAAGCCTCTTTACACCACTTAATTCATTTTTGAAGGCCAATTGTTTAGTTATTAATTTACTAGCTTTCCTGTCACTAATAATCCTCTCAGTAACTTGCAACAATCTGTGCAGCAAAATCTTGGACAGAATCATTAGGACCTTGCCTAAGAGAAGCCAAGCTAAAGAACGTTTTACTCTCTCAAGGGAATTCCCTACAGGCCTTAAATGTAGATCTCTTAGTTTGTTAACGTAGTTGGAATGTAAAGGTCGGTTGACTGGTTCTGCTAGCAAACAATTGGCATATCTTTTGTAATGGCTAAGTGATAAAACACATTTTGTGACTTTTCCCTGCATATATATATTAAAGACATTTTCTTTCCATAGTAAATAGTCTCCTGGATTCAAACATGATTTAGTTATTCCTTTCCATTCATTTAGGGTCATAGTTTGTTGTCCTTGCATTTCTACTAAAATAGGGAGCAGTAAGGCCATAAATAGCAACAGCATGCTTTAATTATTTTAAAGTTTTAAAAGGTAGGATTTCTGAAGATGTATGACTTAGTTTCAGTCTGTGACTCAGCGAAATTTTCCTGAGCTGCCATGGCCAAGATTGCGGCTTGTGACTCTGTAAAACCCATTGAGTGTTTCAGTACTGTCCATATTTTAAACATAGAGACTATCTTGAGCCTAACTTTGTGATGCCAGCAGTGTGCATAGCCAATGCCAAGGCCACAGAGTACCACAGTCCTGACCCTCCTACTTAGCACTAGGTACACAGGACTGTAGTTGGTGGTACGTAGTAACCTCTGTGGCTGAATGGGGCAAAAGGATGCGCAGGCAGCTGGGGAATCCCATCTGGTCCTGCCTAAGACCAGAGCGTGGGAGCCTCCCAGAGCTGAGTTTGTACCCCTCCCACAGTGGCCTAGTGCCACTTCCAGCCAATGGCTCGTGATTTGAAACCTTTTTCCTTTTTCATCTAATTGAGCAAAGCTAGAGGGTTTAAACTCTAGAGGCTGTTTCTTTGCTCTATCTCCCTTATGTCATTTGGGACTTGATTTCAAAACAGTGCTCCATGCTAAGCCCTTTATGGTGCTCTTAGAAAGTAGCACAAATACAAAAACAAACAAACAAAAAAAAAAACCCAACATTTTTATATACATCTATCGACATTTACAGTTCTTGAAATTCTGTTTTCCATTTTTAATGCACCTGAATCCATTAGGCTTCTCTCAAGCCTCTTTCTCTCTTCATGCTCCTTTATCTTTCCAGCCCTAGAGAGCCCCCAGCCCCAAGTTTTACACATAGTGTGGCAGCCCCAATGTTCCCATGTGAAGACCACTGCTGGCTCTAACCAATACACTCCCCTCCCTTATGCATGCTGTTTGGAAGTGACTCTCCTGCCCACACTTACCTTGTACTGGGCATCCTGATCAGACACCAAATATGGAGACCCGTTAGTCTCACTGTGATCAGTTCTATCTGGGGACACATGGTGGCAGGAAGAGAAAGATAGACAAGGAGACAAAATCTGGAGCTGGGGAGATAGCTCAATAGAATACTCACTTGCCTGGCAAGCACAAGGTCCTGAGTTCTACCCCTGGTACCACAAAAAAAAAAAGAAGAAGAAGACAAAATCTGGGCTAGGTGGTTGTTAGTATGCCTGATGTGCAAAACTAACTCAGCTGCACAACAAAAGGATTCCCTATTTATACTTTTGCAAAGTTAGTAAGCCGGGACAGAAGGTTGCCTAGTGACTAATAGCTGACCTGAACCAAACAGGAGGTTTATCTCAGGAGTAAGGTAGCTCTTTTGCTTCAGGCACTGAGGCCCAGTCCCACCTACATATATCTGATCTATTTCCCAGCTTCCTGAGCCTCCAAACATGCACTGAAGGGAATGCTATAGACAGATTTCTGGGTGTCATCATTCCTCCCTCAGATACTGTTCATCGGCCTCCTGCACCTCATGCCACCCTTCATCATAATGCTTCTGCCTTAGGCAAATAGTTTCATTTGACCTGAAAAAGGGCCCAAGAAAGTGGTAAACAATGTTTCTCATGTATAAAAACTTTCCCTCCCTTTTAGGGGTCAATCCCCAGGGATTACACTGAATCGTCTTTGACAGATGGATGTCACACACAGTGCTGAATTTAGTTCTTCATGTAGGCTCCGTGTTTCAGTAGACATTTCTTCAGGATTCCTTTTCTTTTCTGCTAACACTGGTGATGCAGCTAAGCAGGCCACAGTTCACAGTGTGGATGCCTTCAGTGCCCTTGGACATCTACAGACACTTAAGATTGATAATGGCCCAGCATATTCAAGTGCTGTATTCCAAAAGTTTTAGAAAACTATTCACATATTCCTTATCACAAGTATTCCTTATAATCCTCAAGGTCAAGGAATAGTAGAACATGATCAGCCTACAATCAAAATTATATTATGAAAAAAAGAAGGATTCATTCCCTAAAAAAAGTCATGACTCTTAATGAGCTTCACTTGCCAGTATATACTGTTGATTTTTAAAATTCTACAGTAGCAGAAAGACAAATCCATCAGGTAAAAGAAAACAGGCTAGAAAGCATCATCTGGAGAGATCTTCATGCTGGATAATGGAAGGGACCCAGCCCCTTGCTTACTTGGAAAGAGAATATGCTTGTGTCTTTCCAGAGAATGCTAAACAACCTATCTGGGTACCAGAGCATACTATCAAGCTGTAACATGAATCCAGACAGATATGGAGAAGAAATTAACAACAATGAGGCTAGATTCGACCTGGAGTCTATTGAAGGAACTGAAAATATGGAACTATAAGGTCTAAATTGACAAAACAAAATATAGAAATACAGAGTATGCATATTAATTATACGTAAAAAATTCTATTTCTTCCAAATTTTTCTGGTAAGAGATCTCTGCTACTGAAAAATAACAAAATCTGAGTAGCCTATTTATAATTATAAATTTCTAAAACTTGTAATAGAGTTACTATAATTCAACTTGGTTGGAATACATTTGAGTGTACTCTGGTTTTACAAAGATGTTTGTGTGTTCTGTGTATTTGTGTTTGTGTGTCTCTTACCAATTTATGTTCCTTATTTCATTTGACCTTTGAGATTAAGACTTAAAAGCATACTTTTTCCCAAGTATACCAGCTGGTCTAAGAGAGATCAAAATTGATTTATTCATGTCATCAAAAATTGAAAATACTTAAAAATTCATTAGAGTGGGAAGAGATTATTGGACAAGATTCCAATTGGCAGATAACAGTGTGAACAATTTTTGTTCATTAATAAAAAGTCCCTAATAATCTCCACAGTCTCTTGGAAGACACTCTCAATAATTTTGTTCATTGGTTAAATGATGTTTTTTCAGAAAAAGTTACAATATAGTTTTCTCTTAAAAGATGCTTTTGACACAAAACTAAATTAAGAAACGAAGTTTTTCCCATGTGCATGGTGATTCGTTATTGTTAATCTTATGGTATTAAATGTATTCATGATTCCAGAAGTATAGGACTTCCAAAATGTAAAACAGATTGCTTACTGTGGTAAGACTTTCTCTCCGATTTAGACATCTACCTTTAACAAAAATTTGTGATGTTTCTCACATTAAAGGATGACAAATTAAGTAAAATCTTTTTATGTGTTATGTACACATGATTGATTGAAAGTGTTATGCTATTTTAAAATGAAAATTTAAGCATGTCACAAAATGTCAGTATTGTCATGCTGCAAGTGATATATGGTTTTGATTTCTAAATTTTTGTGTGAAAATGTGTAATTGTTGTACTCCAGTCTTACACAAGGATTTAAATATTAGACTATCAATGGTTGCTAGAAAATAACAGCTCCACTTTAGGTCAAAGGTGATTGATATTTAGATAGATAGTGATAAGCATACTACCTCCATTACATAGTTATATCATTTAGCTTCTCTTCTGGTTGTTTAACAACTGAGATTTGGAGACCAAAAATTAGAGGGATAGATGGGCCTAGAGGCTAGCCAATATTTTGGCACTAGCCCTTTGAGGTCCATGAGTACTCAGGACACAAGAGAACATTTGCTGTGCATTCCATTAAGTACATTATTTTCTGATCAAGGAGATTATGGGACCACAGAGGAAAGTGATCTGTGATGTAGAGTGTACCTACAGAAAATCACATGGAGAGAAAAAATCTCTCAAGCTTTCACAGAAAACAACTTCTTCAAGCAATGGCTGTGACTCATCCAGATGGCCGACACTAACATAAGATGTAAGTGGTACTA
Source organism: Ctenomys sociabilis (assembly GCA_004027165.1). NCBI lineage: Eukaryota > Metazoa > Chordata > Mammalia > Rodentia > Ctenomyidae > Ctenomys > Ctenomys sociabilis. Next base: position 35,116 of record PVKA01016148.1, on the reverse strand, counting down.
TACATAGTTCCAAGGTAAATCCTGAGGAGATTTAGCTGATGTTGATAGACAGGGAAAAAAAGGTTTCTTTTCATTTATGCAGCTCTCACTTTAACTTAGTCTTACCCATCCAGCAGAAATGTGTAACAAAGAGATGCACATAACAGTTTTATAATATTATGCTAGATGTAAATGTTCTATCACTTATAACTTCTGACAACTACAAGCTATAATGATAAATCACTACTGTTATGCACTAATGGACTTTATAGGGTTAAATTGCTGTATACAGGTATAAAAAACCTTGAACTGACATCAAGAATGAAAAGGTCTTTTAAAGGGTTCTCCAAGCACAGCTTCTCCAACTTCAATAAAACATCATTCACACAACAAAACAAGAAAGGGAAACATGTTGGGAGGTACTGCAGCTGAAAATTGGTCAAATGTGTGAGAGCAGGAGTAGGCTTCAGTACCGAAAACAGTCAAACTTCCCCAGTCCTCAGAATAGCAACCTGCCTGGTTAATGTCAGCTATTAGTCACTAGGCAACCTTGTGTCTCATGATACTAACTTTTCAGAGGTACAAATAAATGTCCGTAATGCAGTTGGGGAAACATTTGCCAATCAGGCAACAGGCCATCACCTGACCCAGGTCTTGTCTTCTTGTCTATCTTTTCCTCATTCCTGCTACCATTTCTCCCTGGGGTACACTGAGAGATCAATGGAGTCCTACAAAGGATAAATTTGAGTCATTTGTGGCATAATGTATTATTAAGTGAAATAAGTCAGACACTCAAGCTTAACTATCTCAGGATTTCTATTATGTGAGAAACTCAAATATAAATGAAGAGCAAAATAAAACAAAGGCAATCAGAAGTAATGAAATGGGTCATTCTAAACCTAGAGAACAAGGTTTGGATGGAGGAGGGGATGAAATGGGATGAAAAAGGAATGAAGGTTTTCTTATGTAAGTGTATGAACTTTACACAAGGAAGGTAAACACTGAGTACTGCAAAGGTGCACTAATAAGAGTGGAAATTTTTTAAGTCTAGTGTATCTGGGTTGGGGACAGTGATCAGCAGTATAAGTGCCTGCCTGGCAAGCACGAGGTCTCAGGTTCGATCCCTAGTAGTGCAATAAATGAATAAATAAAATAAAAAGTTGGTATATCAATGCAACTGGATACTATTTAATAATAAATAATAATTTCAATAAATTCATATAACTGAATCAATCTAAAAATATAGCTCAAGTAAAAATATCTTAGAAAAAATAGTATTTTCTGCTTCAAAACATAAAATTATAGAATTGGGTAATATATGGTAGGAAAAAATTAGAATATAAATGTCTTAGTGATATGAGAATGGTACTAATTCATAAAGGAAGATATATCTTTTTTAGGCAGTAGTAATATTATATATCTTGATTATGATAGCAATTATTCAAATGTAAATATTTTTGAAAATGTTGCTAAAATACATATATTTGGACATCATATTATATGTAACATCATATCAAAAGTCCAGTTATATCTATGCAGACTGAAATATTTAGGGGATGTGTAATATTTTAACTGCAGCTAGTTGTTTTCCTAGATTATTACCCAACATTATTAAATTTTCCCATACTAAACCACACCTATTTTGCATCTATTTTTGCCCCTTTTGACAGATGAATATAGTCCTTAGTCTCCAACCCAATCAGGACATGGAACTACTAAACCATGACAATAAATTACATTTCTGGTAATCACTAATGTTTTCACTGAGTTTCTAGTTTCCCCCTTCTGGAATGTAACACAGTTAAAAACATACATCATTTCACTTATCCATAAGAATTTAAAATGATTCTCTGTCTGCTAATACATCGAGGTATACAGCCTTACAGCTCAGGATTTGCCTGTGTTGTTGCTCTGAATATATGCCTTTTATGTATATACTACAATGGATTATACATTCACTTATTAAGAAGTATTTTGCTGTATCTAAGTTTTGACAATTATGACATAAAGGTTGCCGTAAACATTCACAATAGAGGTCTTTGTGTGGATGTATGTCTCCAACTTGTTTTGGCAGATATCTAGTATTATTACCACTGAATCATTTGAAAAAATTACTGTCTTCAGCATTAAGACTTTCACCTTTCCAAATGTTTGTACTGCTTTTTCAAAGAGATTTGCTGTTGCTTTATATCTTGATCCATCAGTTAATGCAGCCAATAATTTGGATTTTAGCCATCTTACAAAGAGCATTATCTCCTTGTTTTATTAGCAAGTACTTTTATTCTTTCCTTCTGTTTTTAAATGTATGTAGTATTACTTCCAACTCAATTTCAACTCTAGTCACCCATTCACAATATACAACATGGGATCATATCATTTGTATCAAACAATAAAAATGCCATGAGATATTACAATCTTTTATAAGCTCATTTGCCATCTGTGAAACCCTTTGGTGGGGTGTTATATTAGAATTGAGATTTTTGTATGTTTTTGAACTTTTAGTCTTCTGTTTTGAAAATCAAATCTGTTTCTGAAAGTAGTTTTTTTTTTCTTTTTTGCTTATGTTTTTATTATCTTAACAATGTATTTCACAGACCAGGCTTTTCTTTCTTATTTTCCTAGAGCTTCATATAATTATTTGTATGGATTGTAATTTTGATATTGTATATAAAAGTCATAGCCAAATACAAATTGACCTTCATTTTCTTCAATGCTATGTCCCTAAGTTTGCTGTCTTATATTTTAGATTCATATCTATGATCCATATTATTTAATTCATGTGAAATACATCAAAGGATCATTCGTGATTATTTTGCATGTATGTGTGTCCAGTTGCCCAATCAAATGTCTGTTTCGGGTTGTCAAAGACCAGCTGACTATTCTTCACATGTCCATTTCTGGATTATCAGCCTCTGTCATTAATTTCCCTTTTTCATTAATTTTACATCGTAATGGTGCTATATTGACAAAAAACCTTGAAGTTGTATGTAGTGTTACTCTTCCTTGTTTTTAATTGAGATTCTTGCTATTTTGCTTTTTCTTTCCATATATATTTAAAAATCAGTATTTTACAATGACTAACTTCCTGACAGATTATGAAGAGTTATAGATCATTTTAATGTAGGTCAATTTGAAGACTGTCTGATCTGCTGCTATCACTTTTTCCTTATTTGATGTCATGCTACGGATTCGTTGCCATAGACGTCCCATTAAGTGTTGCTTCTGCTGCATGTTGTCACTCAGCTTTGCCATCTCTAGCACTCAATATGACAAACTGTATTAATTTACAAGTACTAAACCGGGCATCAACCTCACTTGCTCATGCTGTATACTTGTCTTTTTACATTATTAGATACAATTATCAAGCATTTTGTTAGCAATTTTTAAATCTATATTAATAGCCTATAGTATTTTTTTTTCCTTTTAATATCTTTGCTTTTGCTATTAGAATAATGCTATCCTCATAGAATGAGTTCAAAGGGTTATCTCTGAGTCTAGTTTCTGGAAAAAATATAGAGAATCAATATGATTACTTCTTAAATATATGATAGATTTTTACCAGTGAAATTAATTTACTTGCTATGTTTTTATTTTTTAGAGTTATAACTTCAAGTTAATCTACATAGGCATTTTATTTTATTTTTTTCAGTTAGAGTAATTGTATTTTTAAAAGAACTAGTATAAACTAAAGTATAAAATTTGTAGGTCAACATTTGTGTACGCCATGCCAGCCCTATCCCCAGGGTATGCTGAGAAAGCAATTGAGACTGTACACCTATAATCCCAGCTCTTGGGAAGCTGTAAACAGGCAGATTACTACAAATCTAATCTAGTAGTGAGACCCTGAACGACCTGTAGACCTTTCCCTAAAATACAAAAAAAAAAAAAAAAAAAAAAAAATTATGTAGAATGTTGTTTTAACATCCATTAATTTTAGTAGGAAGAGTAACAGTGTAAATTCTTTCATTTTTTGTACTGGTTCTTTTTGTTTCTCCTCTCTGTCTCTGTCTCTGTCTCTGTTTCTCTCTCTCTCTCTCTCTCTCTCTCTCTCTCTCTCTTTCTCTCTTTCTCTGCATGTGTGTGTGCATGTGTATATGTGTGTGTCTCGGTTGTTTTTAAGTATTTTATCAGTGTTACCAACTTTCTCAATGAAGCATGCACTGATTTTCCTTGATGCGTTTGCTGTTGCAGACTCCCCTCTAAGTGCCACTGCCACAGCATGTTATCAGTCAGCTTTTCCATCACCAGCATACGATACCTGCTACCCACAATGGAAGGGATAAGATTTCATTTGGGTCATTTTTGCAAGGGATCCACCCAGGATATGTTGTCTCCAAGACAGAAACAGAATGTACATTAGGGCACCATGGAGGAACACTGCCCACCCCACACCAGCCAAGAAGCAGAGGACAGAGAACCTGGGAGATGTGTATATTCCACAAGTCAACCTTCAGTTTTCTCTTTCCTTTGTCAAGTCTCCACTTCCGGACCAAACATTCTGTTATGAATTTCTCAATCAGTTAATACACTGATATGTAGTATATGCATATAATCCAATTGCTTTATTTTATTTATTATTTTTTGGCAGAACCGGGAATTGAACTCAGGCCCTTGCACTTGCCAGGGAAACACTCCCTGGCCCCCCAATTGCTTTATAAAAGCCTTATGAAAGAATACATTCCTGGGAAAGTTTTAGATCTCGTGGTCTCTACAAACTTTGGGACCTATACTACAACCCACAAATTTTGAGATTTTGTATTTTTATTTGTAATTTTCATGAAGTAAATTTTTATTTCTCTTGAGATAAAAGAATTTCTCAAGATTTTGATTTTAGCCAGGCATGGTGGCACATGCTTGTAATCCCAGCACTCAGGAGGCTGAGGAAGGAGGATTGTTGTGAGTTTGAGACCAGCCTGAACTACAAGTGAGTTTAAGGCCATCCTGAACTGCATAGTAAGACTCTGTCTCAAAAAGACAAAAAAAAAAAAAAAAAAAAGATTTTGATTTTATTCAGAAATATGCTAACTTGCAACAATTTGGTTATTTTCTAGTTTTTATAAATAGGAAAGTTACTAACAGAAATTTTGGGGCTAGTGAGATAGCTCAGTGGACCAAGCACCTACTCAGGCAAGCACAGGGACTGGGGTTCAGTCCTGGGCACTACGTTCACACGACCCCTGCCCCCACACATGCTGAGCCAGCCACCGAATCCAGATGTGGTGCCTGCTTCCTGTAATCCCAGAACTGGGGAGGCTGAAAACAAGAGGATCACTACTGAGCTGTGTAGCGAGACCCTGTAACAGCCAAATATATTCGTAAAAAATTTATCAGAAGTGGAGTCACTACTATAACTGTACAAGCTCATGAGTTTTAAAAGTCTTTGGAAAGGATTTACTGTAGTTTATAAGTCTTCAAAGATGGGCACTAGAAAGGCTGTAGAATACTGTAAGTAATGTGTGATGTACTTGTACTTGTCAGAATCCAACATACTAGGATGCTAACAGAAAAGTGGACACTAAAGGCCAGACTAAGGAGTTTCAGTGGGAAAGAAGCACTTCTTTGGCAAATGTACTATAGAGGCTATGTGCGTTACAGTCTAACAGAATATTTCATCAGCATTCTGCCTGTGTCCTGAGACTGCAGAAGACTGAGATTGGGGGCTGGATAATGTGGCTGAGCAAAACTGAAGGTAGCCCAACAATCCAGCTACGTCATGGACACTACTGGCGGGTTCACAGTGAGAACTAGGAGCAGGTGTGAGAGCGAAATGCTTTAGGAAGCTTGCTGTTTTGTCAGAAAGGAGGCACTTGCCAAGGTAAAGCAAAGGACAGTGCTGTTGCTAAAAAGATAAGCACTAATAGTCTTTCAAGAATGAAGTAATATATATAGGGACAAAAAAGACAAATGCCTTAAGTGTAGCTCAGAAATTAGAAAGGTTCTATGCTCTGTAGCTGAAGGGTTTAAAATAAAAACATATTATTTGAGGAAAATAATAATTGAGATACTCCCTATTAATTGAGGGTCAGCTATGGTAGTGAATCGGTGAGTTCAGGAATCTAAGTCTTCAGAGGTGACTGGAGCCATAGCCCAAAGGAGCTGAGGATTTTTGAATCTATGTTCATGAGGGAGATTGACCTGTAGTTTTCTCTTTTAGTTGTATGTTTTCCTGGTTTTGGTATCAGTATAATAACTGCCTCCAGGAACAATTTTAGGAGGATTGCTTCCTTTTAAATTTCACTAAAGAGTTTGAGGACTATAGGTATTATATTTTTTGTGAATTTCTTATAGAATTCAGCTGTGAATCCATCAGAGCCTGTACTTTTCTTTGTCAGTAGATTTTTATGAAGACATATGCAATGTATTAATTATTGTAACTGTCCTATTAACCTGTTTTAAAACTGTCTCATTGATATTTATTTCTCAATAAAATTAATGAAAAGTAAAGGGGTACACATATGTGCAAGATAGCTAAGATAATTATATTATTAATTTCCATTAGTTCATTTAAAAGAATGGCTTGTGCTTATATTGTCTGATTCATTTTTCATGCCTATATCTTGCAATCTGAGTGACTACTTTGAAGATAACAATATGTAACATATTAAACATTATCAATCATGTTTTGAAAAAAGGAGGGGCTGAGAATGAAGAGAGATCTTGGTGTTATTTATATGGGGCTTGGTTTACATATGCAGTCAGACAGGCTTCCACCCAAATTTAAGAGAAAACCTGGGAAGCCAAGCAGTATGCACAGAGAACAGGATGTGAAGCTATGAGAATGAAGCTTAGACATGCAGTACATAACACAGGGAGTTGGAAATGCCAGGAACATGGAACATATGTTGAGGAAAACAGCAGGCAATGAAGGGAGCCAGCTAAAGAAAGTCCTTGTGGGCTGCTACCATTAAGTCACCAGGAAAGGATGTCCCAAGCCCTTTGGACATCACTTCCTACCACCAATGACTTGGTGCCAGACACAGGGCTGTGAAATGTGGTGTTTTTTCTGGTGGAGGTCAGTCTTTCTTTGCTGGAACTGGTGAGTCTTTGGCGACTCTTGCAGGTAGTCTAAATGCATTGCACATGAGACAGGCACAAAGCTTGTAGAAGGCAAGAAAGAAGACTATAGTTTAAGTTTAAATGTCACATAAAATTCTTGTGTTCAGAGATAGATTAGAGAGTGAAAGTGACTAGATCACAGGGACACGATATTTCTCAGGGGTTGCAGAGATGGGGCCGGACCAGCAAGAAGTTTACTGGGCGACATGGATTCTTGTCCCTATTTCCTCCTCTTTCTCTTTTTGTGATCACACAATGGGCAACTTTCCTCTGTTGAGTCATTCTGTCCTGTCGTTTCTGCTTTAAAGCTGGCCAGCTATAGACTCCCTAGATGAAAATAAACCTGTCCTCTTTAAATGTTGGTTGTTGAGTATTTCTTTGGGGATGTATCAGTGACTAATACAGTCCCCTTTGGCCTCTGCCTGCAACACATGAAGAGAAGGATCCCTCAGAGTTTTTAATTTTCCAATTAGTCTACACTTAAATTCCAATACTGTGTCAATTAACATTTAAAGTTTTCTTTCAGATATTGGCTTCATGCATGCACTTTAGCTCCTAGGTATTTCTCCTGGTAAATTATAACTTCTTGCATCTGCTTCATTTCCTACTTTGGAAGATAAAACTTACTTAATGGGTTAACTTGTCTGCTGGATAAGAACATTTATTGATTTTCAATTTGCTTGCCACTTTATTGTTGAGAGATTAGAAGTGATGATTTCCAATTGTGTCACAAGAAAAAATATATTTGATATATTTTAATTTTAAGAATTGCAAAATGGGAGGCTGCCATAGGAGGATTGGTGCAAATTTGAGGCCAGCCTGGGCTACAAAGTGAGCTCAAAGCCAGCCTGAATTGCATAGTGAGACCCAGTCTCAAAAAGACAAAAAGAATTGCAAAAAAATTTAAAAGATAAATTCTTTTTATGAAAGTACAACTTTAATACGTTTATGTAATCTGTTTACATTTATAAATTTTAACTTGGCAAACAAGACTTATTAATGTATTATTAAACATATTTTCTTTATTTTAGGCAATTGATTTCTTTCAATATAGGCCTTCTATGATTTCAAAATTTATGAGTCTTTCATATTTATCAAATAATACATGCACTATTAATATAAACTAGGACTTCAATTTAACATTTAAGTTTTGATTTTGAAAGTTTTAATGAAGTTTCTGTGTTTAATTTGCTTTAAAGACAATGGGATTTATTGATTTTAGAGACTTATTTAGTAATAAAATTAACATATAAAGATCTAACCCTAGAATAAATGAGGAATTGGCCTTAAATATTATTCTGACATAGCTAATACATTCCTAAGCTTCTAAACATGAATTTTTTGCAAATACTCCACAGGTCTAATGCTTGAGGCAGTAAGTGATTTAACTATCAGCTCATAAATGACTTCAGAAATAAGTTGAAGGATAATTCTCTGCCTCATTGGGCCCCCAGAATGAATAAACAGTAATTGATTTTGATAGCACTCACAAGAAAGTTATCCTATGGAATAATGAAGTACCAACACACAGAGAGGCATCCCCTGGGTACAGGAACAATTAAGTGGATATCAATGAGATGTCATTAAGAGTTCGTGCTTGTGCACATAATCAATCTTTGCCTACCTTTGGCACTTGTGTTACCTTGGGGAAGGTATATATTCTAAAGTGTCAAAATAGTTTATACATTGCAGCAAACATACATTTATCACTCAAGTAAAAATATCCTCAATAAAACCTGTTAAGTACTTATAATTCACCAAAATAGATGTCATGATTAAGTGATTTGAGCAATGAATGTAACCATTACTGAAGTATATGTATCAGATTGAGTTCATTGAAAGCAATGAGGCCAATACTAGGTTGACTATGGCTTTGTGGTAGACAGAATAATCATCTTTTTAATTCTACATTCTGTTCCTTTAGACATTACTTGGGAAATGGCTTTTGCAGGTATGAATGATTAGACAAAATAAAGGAAAGATCACTTGGAGTTCTCTAAGCAAACCACATATAATCATAAGTGTTTTTATGGGGGCCAGTGAGATAGCCCAGTGGACTGAAGCACCTGCTTAGACAAGCTTAGGAAAGTGCAGGGACCACAGTTCAATCCCCAGCACCACATACCATGCCAGTACCCTCCTCCGGGTGGGCTGAACTGGCTACAGAATCCAGGTGTAGTGGCACATGCCTGTGATCTCAGCACTGGGGAGGGTCAAAGCAGGAGGATCACCACGAGTCTGAGCTGCACAGTGAGACCCTGCAACAACCAAATACATTTTCTTTTTTCTTTTTTTTTTTTTTTAAAGAGGTCTTTGTTAAATGCAACAGACAGGGAAAGGATACAACCTCAGAGAGTTAAAGATGCTATGTTAAACTTTCAGGAGCAACAAGGAATCATAAGCCAAGGTTTCAACAGAATGGGAAAGAGAAATTGAAAGAGAGTTAAAAATGCTATGCTAAACTTTCAGAATCATGAACCAAGGTTTCCACAAGCTAGTCAAAGCAAGAGAACTGACTCTTCCCTACAATTCTAGAAGGTTACAGTCCTATCAATATCTTGATGTACAACAATGATAATCTGGTTTTGTTTATCTGAATTTTAGATATAGAAGACAAATTTATATTGAACCAGTCCACTAATTCTGTAGAAATTTAGTATAGCAGCAATAGTAAACACAACACACTTAGTTGAAAATTTTGAGAACATAACAACAAGCCACTATTAATTTATTGTTATGGAACAACCAATAATTCCAATAAATTGTATGAATACATCTAACAGTTATATCAAAACATTATTTGCAGATTTGTAGATTTTCTTCATTTGCAGATGTTAAAATAGTAGTTTTGAGAATTAATGTAACTTATATACATTAGGACTAGAGTTAGAATTCTGTCTGATATGGAAAAAAGCATTCTGAGTCACTAAAATACAAAACATTCCTCTTGAAATATTTTAATATATAGCAGGACAGTGAGATAACTGGCCTTCCCAAAACGTATCTGCTAGAACTGAATCTGTTTTATTTTTTTAGTACTCATAAAAAAATAAAATATTTTAAACATACTAAACCTTCTGTTTTCATGGTAGCAGAACAGAGACTATGAAGACTACAAATGAAAAAGACACTGTTCTTGTCTTGATGAATTTTATAATTTATTTGAAAATAGCACAACCTGGAGTACTTAGATAAAATTTTTTCTTTTTTAATATATTTGATATAGAATCTCACTCAGCAGCTCGAATTTATAGTGATCGCCCTGTTTCACCCCCCAGTGCTGGGGTACAGGGGTGCACTAACACACTTGGTGGCCTTCTTAGCGTGGCATGTGGTGCTGGGGCTCAAACCCAGATCCTTTGCCTGCCTGAGCAGGCCCTCAGTCTGATGAGCTATCTCACCAGCCCGCAAATCTTTTTTGTTTATAATTGAAGTCTGCTCCTGGGTATATATAAAATATACCAACAGACTAGCATTTTCATATTTCAGTTAATGTTTGATAAGAAAAAAAATATGATGTTATGTCAAAGAATATTAAATTATTCTTTGTCATGTTTCATTGATTTAAAAGGTTTATTGCAAGGACACTTCATTTATATATCTTCCCTACTGAATCTTTCGTATTATAAGGCTTTATGTATGGGAGTTAGAATTCACATTTACACTTGTATGAATTAAGACACACAAAGTTCTATAGCATAGTTTCCTTTATTGGTAAAAATGGGATAGAAATATTTTTATAATTAGTATAAATTGGGGCCAGGGAGATGGTTTGGTGGAATAAGCACTTCCCTGGCAAGTGCAAGGGCCTGAGCTCAATCCCTAGTTCAACAAAAAAATAAAATAAAAAGAAAATTAGTATGAATTATGTAATTGAAGTAACACACCTACTACTTAGTAGAAAAGCAATCATGCATTTTGTACTTTATAATTTTAAAAGTGGCCAATAATACAGTGTCCACTTTAACTTAATTGTGGAGTTAGTGTGATATAATTTTTACCATATTTCTGTGTTTTACTAGTTAACTTTGCCTGATGATATCCTTGCTCTTCCATCTTTTTGAAAACTGTGAGAAAGCAGAGGTAGTTTTTCCTACCTTTGCTCTAAATCTCAGAACTGTATTGATATAGTCAAACACATGGTCCTTAGGGCATAGCGAGAACTACTAATAGATGTAATAGCTGGAGTATAATTCCTCCTCTTTTCTAAAGCCTTCCTGTGAGGCTATTATTGCTGTCTCTGAGTTATCTCAGAGCTTGCTGCTTTGAGAATGAAACTGTGCCAAAATAGGTTTTTACTGACAATTTTCTTTTAATAATTGGGGCAAGTTCCTCCATGAGCTCAGTTTAAGTTTCTTCTTTTAGGTGTCTAATGGTTACCAAAAACCTTTCAGAGATGTTTCAAAGAACTGAATGTAGAAGTTTTCTTTTTGCTTGACTACTTCATAATATGAGCTTTGCTTTACAAATGCAAAATGTAGCAAAAATTCTCAGAAAACAGATTCTGACTAAAATTAGTAATGCTGTTCTTATACTCATATCTTATCTTCAAATAGAGAGGTATTTTATGGATTCCAAATCTTTTTAAAAAATGATGTGGGGAAAATAGCATTATTGTCAACAGTATATATTATACTTAAATATTAAATAAAAAGTTGTGTTTGTTTCAATGTCACATGGCCTCTTTAGTGAAATGAATGATGTGATCTAGAAAAAATCTTTAACTTATAAATAAAGTAAAGTTTCCTAAGAAAATAGCAGTCACTAAATCGCTTTGTTTTAAAATTATAGAAAAATGTTGAATGTTTCTAGGAAGATGGTGTAGTTTGATCACAGAGAAACAGTCTCTGCAACATTTGGTGCTCAGATGCTAAAATATATCAAGACAAGGATATATTGTAAATATATTGATATGTAAAATTGAGTACCTGGAAGCCAATAAAGATCTGAAGTGAGAAATCCAAGAGAAAGATACCTCACTGTAGAAGGCTGCAAGAGACGCTTACTCTCTGAGCCCTCACTCACCGTGGGCTGGGCAACATGAACCTGCATGTGCATCATGACTCAGAGGGCTCCATGAGGAAATGCCAGTGGGACAGAGAAATGGACACAGTGTACTCAATGGCTGGAGAGTTATGCAAGATTTCAATGTCCCCTAGAGAGAATGACTGGCCCATAGCCATCTTGGAGATAGGTCAACTGAGCTCAGAACTCAGAGCACATACAGGCCATTTCCATCTAGTGGGTCCTAATGCCAAGGTAAGGCACAGCCAAGCTCAAGTCAGCAGGAGGTCAAGAAGCTAAATTCAACCAGCAGGAAGCACACAAAGTGTTACAAACTGAACAAATCAGGTTCCAGCCTCACAGCCAAAAACCTGCTTGAAATTCAATAGAACAAAAGGTGCAGATTTGTTGAGCTTAACCTCCTATCCTCCCATAAATCTATATCTGGCTTGCTGGGATTAATTCTCACAAATCTGAACTCTGTCTGCCCACTCTATCTGCCATTGACTGGAGAGACAACACTCACTGAAGTGGAAATTTAATTTTCTTCTGTTCTTCTTCTTTCTTTTTCTTTTTCTTTGCCTTGATTGTTCTTGCTTTTATACTGTTTCTAGTTTTCTTGTTATTTTGTTCTGCTCTTATTTTTATTTTTCCTTCTCTTTTTGGTTCCTCTATTCCCTACATTCCCAAAGTTCGTGTAATCTTATTTTGTCCTCCAGCCTTGCTTCTAATCTCTTCCTCTTCTTCCAATTCTATTTCACCTAAAACCTTTTAAATTTTCTCCCCTGAGTGTAAAATCATTATTTTGAGGTCATATTTACTGTATACAATTTTCTAGTTTGTCTTAAATTTTGTTATATAAGCATAAATATAGTTTAAATAGTCAAAGGGGTCAAAATAATAATCATCATAGTTTATCATTTCTAGGTTATATTTGATGTTATAATTATGGCAATGCTATACTACTTTAGACAAGATGATGGAATTAGTTTAAATAGTTTTATTTTTTCCTGATATGCTAAGATTGGGGTTGCCTGAGTGTAATAAACAATAGCATATGTAAGTGCCAAAGAACTATGGACTGGGTCAAACAGGTAGCAGCTTTTCATTCATAGTAAAACAGATAATAGCTCGCAATAGGCTCAAAACCCAAAAGCCAGCTATACCTGGAAGACAGCTGTGAGAAGTAGTCCTTACATAAGCATTCTAAATATTAGGAGTAAAGCTTCCTGCCATATGCAATTTATAAGCATCAACCCAGGAATTAAACTTAAAAATGAAAAGACACTTAGGCAAGATTCAAATTGAGACTTTGAAGGCATTAAAGGCAAACTCAGAAATCATGGACTCTCTAAAGTGGTAACAGCAAAAGTAACAAAGCAAATGAAGGGAGTTCTAGAAAAATCAAATCCAAAATATTCTCGAAGATAAATGCAGAGATGGAGACCATAATGAAAGAAATTAGTGATTAGATCAGATAAAGTAAAAAAATAGAGGAGCTTTGGAAGAAGATGAAAAACATGAATGTCAACCAAAAAAAAAAAAAAAAGGAAAAGAGGAAAAAAATTCAGTTATGTAAGAGATTAAAAATTCCATTGGAAGGGGGCCAGGGAGATAGCTCAGTGAAATAAGCACTTCCCGGCAAGTGCATGGGCCTGAGTTCAATCCCCGGTTCCACAAAAAAAAAAAAAAAAAAAAAAAAGTAAAAATTCCATTGGAAGCATACACAGGAAAATGTGCCAACATGAAGAAAGACTAACAGATCCAGAAGGAAGAAAGGATTGTGGTTAGGAACCATGAAAAAAAAATTGGAAGTGGTCATGGAAAATCAGTCCCTCAAGTGGAAAGTGATGTGAAGAACAACTCAATATTGTTCAGAGACAATGAAAAAACAGGAGATAGTGAAAAGATTTAAAAAATCTATTCAAAGAAGTAATGGAAGAAGAGTCAGCCAGCTAGCTCAGCAGATTAAAGCACCCGCTTAGGCAGACACTGAGGTTGTATGCCTGGCTTGCCATGCCAGCCCCTGACCCAACACGCACTCAGCTGGTGACTGAGACTGGACATGGTGGCACATGCCTGTATTCCCAGAATCAAGGAGGCTGAAAACAGGAGGATCACTACAAGTCCAATCTATGTAGTGAGACCCTGTAGACCTATACTAAATATATTAGAAAAAAAAAAAAGAAGAAGAAGAAGAAGTAATGGAAGAAAACTTCCCAAGTATGGAAAAAGAATTTGACGTTACATACAAGTGAGGTATACAGAATTCCACTTAGGCATGACCAAAATAATTCTACACCAAAGCATATAATAATCAAAAGCCCAGTAGTTTAGGACCAGAATAGAATATTAAAAGCTGATAGAAACAAATCAACTACAAAGGAAAGTCCATCAAGAATCATAGCAAAATTTTCGACATAAACCCCTAAGTCAAATAGTGCAAATTGAAACATTTTCTCTTAAATGAAAATAACCTTGAATTCAAAACGATGCACCCTGCAAAACTATCTTCCAAAATCAATGGAGAAATAAGATTCTTCTATGAAATGGAACACCTAAAGAGATTTATGACCATCAAACCAGTTCTCCAAAATGTTATGAAGCATATATTAAAAGAAATGAAAAGAATACAATCCCATAAACAGCAATATATAGAATGTGCAAGGCAAAATTAGCAATTCAACAGGGGAAAGACATAGTACCAACAACAGGAAAATAAAATGTCAAGGGTAAGTTAATATATATTATTTATAACCATCAGTGCAAATGGTCTCAATTCATTACCCAAATGAAAGAGACTGGGAAGGAACAAGGCCCAACAGTCTGCAACATGCTGCACACAGGAAACACACTCAACTCAAAAATGCATAGACTATAAGGCAAAAGGTGGAAAATAGTATTTCATACAATAGAAATCTAGAAAAAAAGCAGGGATAGTTATTCTATTTATAGACAAAATAATTTCAAACCAAGACTCATCAAAAGAGACCAAAAATTGATTACATAACAGAAACATTAAATGTGGTGGAAGAGAAAATAGATAGAACTCTTCAAAATACAAATGTAGGTAAAGACTTTATACACAAGGCCTTAATAACATGGGACATATTACAAAGAACCAAGGACAAGGACATCATCTTATTAGAGAGCTTCTGCACAGCAAAATAAATCACCAACAGAGTGGAGAGATAATCCAGAGTAGGGAAAAAAATTGCCAGTTGCTCTTCAGACAAATAACTAATGCCCAGGACTGATGAAGAACTGAGAAAACTTGGAAACCCCAAATGTAAAGACCTCATCAACAATGGGCATCTGAGATGAATATATACTTCTCAGATGAAAAGAAAAATACAAATTGCAAGTAAATAAATGAAAAAAACTTTTCCACATCCTGGTTATTTGCGGGTTGATGATTAAAACAACCCTGAGATTCCATTTCACTCCAAAAAGAATGGCAATCATAGAAAAATCAACTCCTAACAAATATGTAAGGAAAATGAATTCTTCACTATCAGTGAGAGTGCAGTCTGCTTTAATCACTGTGGAAGTCGGTGTGCAGATTCCTCAAAATCTCAGAGCAGAGGTCCCATTTGACCCAGCCAGCCCCTTCTTGGCATCTTTCTAAAAGAATTAAAAGAATCATGCCACAGCAATATATGTACCCTCACATCCATTGCAGCACAGGTTTTAATATCTAAATATTGGAAACAGCCCAGATGCCCACTAATTTGCAAAAGAATAAAGATGTTGTTTTTTAATACAATGGAGTACTACTCTGTCATAAAGAAGAATAAATGTGATTTTCCAGCTAAATGGTTGCACCTCAAGACCATCCTCTTAAGTAAATAAATCAAACGCACATATTTAAGTCACCTGGTTTCTCTGGGGTAAGAAGCTGAGAGTATAAATAAGAACCAAAACGTATAGTGAGTATTGGGAATTGGAAAGAAGATTTTCAAATGAAAATGGGAACAAGGGAGTAGGGAAGTGGAAAGGAAGGAAAAGACAAGAACAAAAGGAAGCAGAAATTTTTAAAAAGTAAACAAAAGCTTTGTACATAAGGAGAGGAAAGAGGGCTGAAGGGAAGTGAGGGCAATAGGGAGAAAGAAGAAACAAATCATATCATGTACAAGTACAAATTCCCTGTGAGCAATGTTATCAATGTGTAGATATAAAATATAGCAGTAAAGATAATAGGAAACCCTCATATGACCATATATGCATAAAAATGCTATCAAGTGCTTTTTATTTCAACTTTGGTATGTTTTTACGTTGTGATAGTCTTTCTGTGATTCATAACATTGCCTTTAATACTATTTTGATAAAATACTTTAATGAATAAGTAATCAAAATATAGCTATAACTTCTAAAAAGTAATTATTTTCTCAGGAGCAGAAACAATGGCTCTTTTAATTCACTGAGAGGCCTTCTCTGTAAATCTAAATCTCAAAAATTGTAAATAACATAGAAGCCTTTCTTAACATGCCTTTCCTTTACAGAGCCTCTCCAGACCACGCGGACATGTCCTCCTGGTGGCCAGTGAAGTCTGCTCATCTGAGTCCTGCAGCGCGCTGGCTCCAGGACTTCAAATAGCCACTTTCCTTGTGGTTTATTCTCTGTGTCAAAAAAATCTTGCATCTCACACCACAGCCAGGAATAATTTAGGCTGTGTTTACACCGAAAACTTTTGTGAGGAAAATCATAAATGATTTTTAAACTTGTGCTTTTTGAATCATAAAAAAGGAAATCAACAGAAAATTCTTCCACAGTGTACTTACTTATATTGGAATACTTAACATTTTTTCTGAAATAAACTTCTGATGTACAGGAAGTGAATCTTGTCCTTTGTTTCCATAACAGGAAACTGAATTAATTCACTATCATACTTAGTCTTTCTAGAAAGAAGATATTTTTCCCTGACATTAAAAATATTTTTAGAGGCCGGGGAGAAGGCTCAGTGGAACAATCGCTTCCCTGGCAAGCTCAAGGACCTGAGTTCAATTTCTGGTTCTGCCAGAAAAAAAATTTAAAATAAAATAAATAAATAAATATATATATATATGTAAGTTCAAAATCAGGACTATTTTTGTTTCCTTGTTTATTCCATATTTGATATAGCTTGAATTGTTTATATTTCAAATGAAATTGCAAAATATTTCTCGTTTGCTCTTGCAGTTTTTTAATCTTAAGGTAAACCCCTGGCCTCACTGACAATGTAAGAAACATTACCTTTATGCCTTAGGTCTAGATGTGCTGCTGGAAGACTCCGCATGTGTAGTGGGGCTTTGGGGATTTGACTGCACCATGGGTGTGTAATGCTGGGTTAGTCCAGTGGTGGGGGTGGCACTGAGAAATCAAGCCTGATGGGAATAAGTGGCTCACTGAGGCTGGGGCCTGGAGGATTTGTCTGTGCTTCTGCTACCTCAGCGGCTTGGCCCACGTGGCTTCCCGTCCACCATGCCATGAGTTCTTGCCCCTTTACTATGCTGCTCTGCCTGGGAGCTAACCAACTCGGGACTAAAATATCTACAAACTGAGCTAAAATAAGCCTTCCCTCCTGTAACTTGGGGCCTTAGATACTTCATTTCAGCAGTGATAAAGTAGCTATGACAATTAATTTTTATTTTTATTTTATTTTTTAAGAATTGTTTTATTGAAGAGAATACAAAATAGTAAAAAAAAAAAAAACTATTAGAAATAATACAGAATTTCATTACACAATTAGTTTGATTTTATTTTCAAAGTGTATCACTTATTTCCAAAATATTTTGTTTAAGGGCTGGCCAAATAGCTCAGCGGATTAAGCACCTGCAAGCAGGCACAGGGTCCAGGCAGTTGAGATTGGGCATGGCGACGCGCTCTTATAATCCTAGCTCTTGGGAGGCTGTAAACAGACAGATCATTACAAGTCTGATATTGTAGTGAGACCCTGAATATCGTGTAGTCCCTTCCCTAAAAATACAAAATAAATAAATAAATAAAATATTTTGTTCTTATTCATTGAACTGAACTTGTAAAAGAAATCAACATCTACAGATCATAATTAGATAATATCTTCCAAGCATTTATCATATGAAATACAAATTAGCTTATTTTTTTCTTCAGTTTCACACCACCCACTAGATCATTTTGGGAGATAATTGTAAACAAAAATATATTGGTGACACATGTATTTATAATCACTGCCAACTTGCCTATCTAAATCTACCTCTCTGTCATCTGTCTGCTCATTTGCTCCCCAACATAACTGTTATGTATGCTGAATGCTAATTTTTGAGTAACACAATCATAGAAAAAATTCTATGGAACTAAGTGGAAATGATTAGCAAGCAGGAGCAAATTTTTAAAGTGAGAGACAACAAAAATTAGAGGGAAGTGTCCTATTTTGTGCAATTAAAATATCTTTTGTATATATTGATTCAATATACAATTATTTTTATTTGAAATCACTACCACAGCTGCCACTAAAACTGTACTGTCTTCCTGCAGCTCTGTAAATACTGCATTGTAAGTTAAAAGAAAAGACACAAATAATTAGTATCTATTTATTTTGAAATGTAAACAAACATCAATGTGATCTTATTTATAAATAAGACAACATTTTATGGCATAAATTTGATGTTACTGAATGACACACTGAAAAGCAGCTATAAGAGTGTAACAGTCTCGCCTACATTGTTTTTAGAACTTCAGGCAGACTTATCAACGTGACTTGTCAGAAAAATACAAAAGAGTTATGTTTGTTGATATCTAATAATTTTCAGCATTTGGTCTCAGAAAGGAAAGTAATAAGGCTACTTTCTATTCCATGCATTACAAGTCTCAAGTCTACTGAGTTTATTCACATGTTCATTTGCCTTTTTCTTATATTGAATAAAAAATTAATGAAAACGAGCTGAACATTAGTGCCTTCTGTTTGACATTTCGAGGTATAAATTTTAAGACCACATTGGTTATAGTATGTACAGTGTCATTGTTGTGACACTTTAACACTGTGGCTTTTACTCAGGCGTGAAATGGAAGGTTTGGAAAGAAAACTGTTTCCTTTTAACTATCGAAAGCAATAACATGTTTTTGTAGTATTACCAACATGTTTTTGTAGTATATACCTACTAAAAATATGATTTATTTAAAACTACAGATATTTTAGGGATAGATTAATATTATTATTATTTTTTTTTAAATCGGCACAGGGTCTACAGGATCTCACTACATAGATTGAACTCCTAGTGATTCTCCTGTTTTCAGCCTCCGAAGCTCTGAGATTACAGGCATGCTACCATGCGCAGTCTCAATCTCTGTCGCTGTCTCAGCATGCCCTGGAGACAGGCAAAGATCTAAATCCGCCACTGAGACGCTTTAGTCTGCTGAGCTACCTGGCTGGCCCAGGAAGAGGTTATTTCTAAGGAAATATAGAAATCCCAAATCCTTCAAATAGGTGTAGTTATCTTGCTTTTTTTGTTTTATATTTTCTTGAGTCATTAGGAACTAATCAATAGCTTTTCATTTTTTTTTCAGGCAATCTTGAAAATTCATTCCACTCGGAATAACCAATCAGCACCAGAACAGAGGCATTTATTTCGTATGCTTCTTTAGAATTCTAGGTGAATTTTTGTCTTGACTCTTAACAACTTCATTAATATATTTCTGGATTTAGGCTGAATTTTAAGTAAGGAAACACTGGGAAATGATTAAGATGTCTCTTATTCTATTAACATTTAGGTTTCATGTTCTTGCTTTTTTCTCCTTATTACCCACAAAGGAAACTTTTTCCATAGAAACCTAGTGCTATGAAGATATGTGTCACATATTGAAATATAGATTTATCTTCTCAAATTAATTTAAAAGTAAACTTTATACACAAATACACATTGACAAAAAGTAATTATAAATCAGTGAAAACTATCATCCATCTAAATAAATTTGAGTGCATTAGTTTCCTATTATTTTTATTTCTTGTTTTAATCAGAGAAAACCAGTCCATTAGCAAAATGCACAAAAAAGAATCACAACCAGCAAGTAATGAAGTGATGAAAGACAGGGCTAGCCACGGCCAAGAGCACCGTGGTGCTCTGGAGAAGGACACGCTGTGCATGTTTCTCACCACATCAGCAGGACAGCCCAAGCTGGAGCCAAGTGGCTTGCTGGATTCTCTGCTTGACTCACTGAGCACCTCTGGCCTAGCAGAGTCCACTAGCTCTTGCACCTCTAATACAGGTGTTGAAACAATCCACTGTGTACTAAGGTGTGGAAGACACTGGCTTGAGTGAGAGATCTCAAGTCTCACAGTGCTCAGTAATGATGCAGTGTGTATTAATGCGAGTGAAGAGAACTTCACAGTGAGAAACTGAGCACCTGCTTTACGCAACATTTTGACACAAAAATAAATTTCATAACATATCCAGGAACTAGGAATTTAAGCCAATTCAAACAAATTATGTATTATTTTCAACAGATTTCTCACTAGAGTTTCAAGAAGAAGGATGAAAGGGGGCCCCCAGCTGGTAGTTCCCCTGGAAGCTGTCTCTTCCAGGGACTTTTATAGAGAAAAACCATGAGGAGAGGCAAGTCTAAGGTGGTAAAGACATGGGAACTCACTAGGTGGACAAGAGGTGGGACAAAACTATGGTTAACCAATGGGATTACAAGCACCATTGCTCAGGTAAAATTGATAAAATCCAGTACCAATTGGGGAAGCGAGTCACATAGCAAGTGGGCATGAATACGGGACAGGGTCTCTTCCTGTTGGGAGTTGGGCTAGTGACTCAATAGGGCTCTTTCAGTGTGATTGATACCTATTTTAGAGGATCAATCCTTGATGCCCATCCCTAGGGAAGTATGTAGCTGTGTTTCCTCTTTTTGTTTTGGTCCTGAGGTGTGGCCCATAGGGAGTGTCTGTCTCTTCCAAGTTGCAGTCACCTTGTCTGCCATCTTGTCTCCTTGAGGGCCTGGATCTGTCTGGCTGCCTAGAATATTTTTATCTAACTCAGCTGCCTATAACAGTTCCAGATACCTTTTAGGTACCTTTATTCACCCCTTTTGCTCCCTTTCTCCACCCTGTATCAATCTCTTGATGCCCTTCATGTTTTTCAAAATAGGTATTGTTTTGAAAATTATGTACTCAAATATCTTTCTTGTTTTGTTTTCCTTTTTTATTAGATTCCAACTATTGAGTTAATAAACTATTTGCTAAGTTTCTGTGGGTGATTGAAGTTCCCTTAAGTTTTTTCTCTTTTGCTTTTTTCCCTTTTGATAATTCATTATACAAAGCTTGTATTATTCTTTTCTATTCACTGTTCAAATATTGTCTAATTCAATAAGCCTGATTTTTCTTTTCAGAAAATGGCTTTTCATATTTTTATCTTTACTTTGGATAGTTTTGATATACTATCCAAATAGTATATCAAAATCTGAAAGGTACCTGGGACGAGTTAGTGTTCTCTAAAACTGAAGAATGAATTTTAAGAACAAATAGAAGTTAAGAGCAAAGTATATATATTGGGGTAAAGAAAACTTCTGAGAGGGAGAGAAAGGGGACCCTAGTAGATTATCCCCAGTAAGCTGTCTCTTCCAGAGATTTTATAGAGGAAAACCATGTGGTAAGGTGGGAATAAGGTGGTGAAGAACATGGGAACTCGCTTAGGTGGGCATGAGGTTGGACAATACTGTGCTCAGCCAATGAGATTACAAGCACAATTGCTCAGGTAAAATTGATTAAATCCGGTACCAAATGAGGAAGTGAGTCACATAATGTGCTGGCATGAACATGGGACAGGGTCTCTTCCTATTGGGGGCTGGGTTAGTGACTCATTTGAACTCTTTAATACTAAAGTTAAACAATAAGATTATGAGAATAATTGCTTAGGTAAAATTGATTAGATTGGGATCAAATGCAGAAGCCAGTCACATAGCAACAGGACAGGAATTCAAAATAGGAGCTTTTACTGTAGTGGGTAGGTTAGTGGTGTTTCTTGGCTCCTTAAAGGTGATTGATACCTATTTATAATATCAATCCCTGATGCCCATCCCTAGAGAAATATGTGGCTGCATTTGTTTACTTTTGTCTTGAAGTATGGCCCATATGGGAGTATCTGTCTCTTCCAAGTTGTAAAGCCAGCTTGTCTTCCATATTGTCTCCTTGAGGGCCTGGCCCTGCCTGACCGCCTATACTATCTCTATTTAATTTAGCTGCCTATAAATATTTTCAGCTTAACCTAACTCAGTGCTTTATGGCAGAAAGGCATAGTGAAGCAGTGTCACTGATCTCATGGGAGCCAAGAAGCAGAGAGAGAGAAAAGTAACCAGGGATTGGGAAAAAGACACACCCTTCAGTGGAATGGTCCCAGTTAACTACTTCTTCCAACACCCTATTTAACTAATAGACTCATCAGCGACTGACACTTTTGATGAAATGAGGGTTTTGAGGATCCATTCATTTACCAAAAAGCCATCAGCTAGAATCAACCATTGAACACAAACCACCCAGAATAATTTTATAAAACATTTACATATATATATATATATATATATATATATATATATATATATATATATATGCCCATCCTTAGGGAAATATGAATTTTAGGAACAAATAGAAGTTAATAGTATAATATATATTGGGGGAAAGACTATTTCTTTCTTTCTAAGAATATATATATATATATATATATATATATATATATATATATATATATGTCTTCCTAAGGATATTGTTGTAGGCATCTAAGTTAGATAGGAATATTATAGGCAGTCAGATAGTGTTAAGCATTTGAAAGAGCAAGTATGGAAGACAGAGATATCTTGCAACTGTGACAGAGACAGGCACTTCTATTGTGGGCCAGACCTCAAGAGAAAAGATTAAATAAATTCACCCACATAACTCCTGAGGGATAGATATCAGGAATTGATATGCTAAACAGGTATCAGTCACCTTTAAGGAGCCAAGGAAAACCACTAACCTACCCACTACAGTAAAAGCTCCTATTCTGAATTCATGTTCTGTTGCTATGTGACTGGCTTCTACATTTGATCTCAATCTAATCACTTTTACCTGAGCAATTATTCTCATAATCTTATTGTTTAACTTTAATGTTGTCCCACCTCATGCCCACCTTATGATCTCTCTTTTTTGCCTGCCTTGGGCCCATCTCATCTCATGATTTTGCTCTACAAATATTTCTAGAAAGGGCAGATTCCTTGGCAACCCACTCAGGCCTCCATCTGTCTCTCTTGGACAGAAGCTTAATTTTTCTCTCAGTGAGTATGTTTTGCTCTTAATCTATTCTTCCTAAAGTTCATAGTTCAGTTTTAGAGAACACAAACTTTTCCCAGATATTTAGCAAGTTGTTTCCTTCTCCTATATCAGTATCAATACTATAGAAAAATAAACGTTTTGTGAACTTGAATGTTGTTATCAACTTTCTAGAAGAAATTCACATAAATTAACATTCTATTTTATTGGGGTCCAAGAAGTTATTAAATGCAATGTACTATTTTAAAAGAATATTTTACACTGAAGAAAATTGAAAAATACATTTGCATATTTTAACTAAATATTGTGTCCACAGAAAGAGAAAAATGTGAAATGGCATAAACAATAAAAGTAAATCTCTTGAAAATGATATTTACATAATTTTCAAATTTAGTTTTATTGAAAACCCAATGGAGCATGAAAACATGAAATTATTCAGTAGAGGGGAGATAATATTAGTAAAAGAAATTTGATTTACTATTTATATGCATGCTTTATAATAAATGATTTTCCCACAATGAATGAAATGTTGACTTACGTCCTGAGAACATAGGACAATGAATTTAGGTAATGAAAGAGCTATTATTAAATCAATAGTTTGTTCACCAATTTTTCCATTACTTGAGCATGAAATAAGGGATAGTGGACTTTCTTTTTTTAAAATCCAGTGGTAGCCTTTGAGTCATTACAAGTATTTCTATATTGCACTGAAATGATTAAAATATTTCACAAAAGTAAATTTGAGATATCTCTGAACTCTGTGACATATATTAATATTATAGTGCATATTTATCATTAAATGATAAAGAACCTGAATTATTTATGTAAGGTGAGATGTGCATAAATGCTGCATGCTTGCCATTATACATTTTGCATAATTCTTCATTGTCTATTGAAATAACCACTCTCTAGATGTTTATTTATTAATTTACTTATTATAACTTAGGGAAAGGTGTATAGGATGTTCAGGGTCTCACTGCTAGATCAGACTTATAGTGATCTGCCTGTTTACAGCCTCCCAAGAGCTAGGATTACAGGCATGGGCCACCACGCCCAATCTCAATTGCTATCTCAGCATGCCCTGGGGGCAGGGACAGGTATGGCAGGCCCAGAGATCGAACCCTTGGCCCCTGCACCTGCTTGCAGGAGCTCTAATCCACTGTGCTATTTGGCCAGCCCTAGGTGTTTGTTTAACTTTATGAAATTAAACAAAAGTAAAATTTCTGTGCATGAGGCTTGCTTCTTATATTTCTATTGCTCAGTATTTCATATGTGTAGATAGTATGATCACAAAAGGAAGTAGAAGAAAGTAAGACAGCCTCACTACTTCTACAAAACTCTAATGGCGATGCTTAGTCTGTATGTAGAAGATACATAATGATAAGACAAAATGAAGGGTAAGGAGTGTTACACAGAACAAAGGAGGTAAGGCACAGATGCACAGAAAGCACACACTGCTGAAGACCGTCTGCAATTTAAAGTCTGACTTCCTTACCCTTCATTTTGTGCATAGCAGAGTTATGAGATTGGAATTTTGTGCACAGCAGAAGAGTTGTGAGATTGGTGTGCTAAACTGAAGCTAAATTATGAATGACATTCCATCATAAACTGAAGATGCATATTTTTCACCTAATGGCTATTTTTTAATACAACAGTGAAATGGTTCAGAATAATTAAGGTGTGCTTTAGAATGGGCACTTTGGCAAGAGTGTAGAGAGTGTATTATTGTCAGCCAACACTGTAGGAGATCGTCCAGTCTTAGGTTTGAGCTAAAGCTAAGGTAGAAGCAGTGGAGAAAGATGAATGATAACAATTTTTACAACCATGCATAAAGGAATGAATCCTTCAGTACGTGTTCTTAATCAAGTGCATTTCTTCAGTTTTTCATTATTAAAATGTATATGCATTTTTCACAGGGTACTAACGTTGCTACATATTACATCCCAACTGTAAAAGGTGAATGTGCAAATATTTGAGTGATAAGATGTACAAAAGTTCAGTATGTTTACATTATGTGCCATTTTTAGCTTTCTCTTTTCCATCGCCGATTCTTTTCTATCCTAGGAAAGATAACTTATATACCAAATAAATTGTAGCACAAAATTATTGTATGTCATTAACATTTTTTTTTTCATGTATTAGGTACAAGGTCTCACTACCCAGCTCAGGTTCCTGGTGATCCTCCTGCTTTCAGCTTCCCCAGCACTTGGATTACAGATGTTTGCCACCATATCTGGTCTAGGTGCAGTGCACCTGGGTGTGGGACCAGAGTAGCATGTGGTGCCAGGGATCAAACCCTGGTTCCTGCACTTGTCTAAGCAGGTGCTTAATCCACTGAGCTATCTCACCAGACCTGCCATTAATGTGTTTTGAAAATACTATTAACAAGAAAGCTTAGAAGACTACATATTCTACTAGGCCAGCTTTCTAGAATGTCCAAACTGAACATCCACAATCAACTTAACCAATACTCTAGAGTTAAATGCATAATTAATACATAAATCAAGAATTAAATTTGAATGTAATAATACACTTTCCCAAGTACTTATAAAGAATTGCCAGGGTATGTTCTGTGCTCTAAATCTAGAATTAAAGATTGCAAACTTCAATCATGATTCATATTTTGTGGAATATCAAAATAGAAAAATCTACAATTAAGTAACCAAATGGTTTTCACAATTTAATTCAGAAAAATGAATTTAGATTTCTGAACTAAACTTTCTTCTGTCTGGTTACATTATTCAGGTATATTTTGCAGACATATTTTTCTAAAGTAGCAAGGTTTTTAAAGAATTAAAGATAAGAAAAGAAATACACTGTGCACAGTGAGAGCTGGCCACTACACTTCAAGGCGGCCACGTGGTACACACATTTGTGAAACTCTCAACACCTGTCAAGAACTAAAAGTAAGAACGAAGACATGTCCCCTCCCTCTGTGAGACTGGAAACCGAAGCGTATAGTCTACATCCCCAACTGACAAGCAAGGAGACCTATGAGAATAACTTTACACTCTGCTAGGAAGCTTCAACTATATTATCTCACAACTTCTCATAAGATTGATATGATTTACATGTGTGGAAACTGAAGTGAAAGAAAAGAGAGGAAATTACTTTCGATGTCATGGTTTTCACAAGTAGCAGAGCCTACATTCATATGCAGGATTGATTTTCGTATTTCCTCTACTCTATGTATTTTAAGTATCTTAATTTCCTTTTCATTGTATTGAGAATGAAATACTATTTCCAAATCATTGGTTCACCTTCAACTTCTCCAAATGAAAAAGAAATATGAAATTTATAAAGAAAGAAATGCAGACCAAGGGTACTATTGCATGAGGACTCTGACAAGGGTTTGATAATCTTATCTCTAAAGGCAGCTAGCTACACTTGCTTCCTTTCAACCAGAAAAATAAATGTTCTGACAAACAAAACCTGACATCTGATCAGCCAGATGGCCGTGGGGTTGCAGTATTTTCATGTCCAAGGTGTATCTCTTACTTTACTTAAAATTTATTCAAGTAAATAAATAAAATATGGGCTAATAATTTACTGAATATGACATTTTACCAACTACTCATCTGTTCATTTGCTTAAAATAAGCATTAAAATGTCCTCTCATCCTTTAATATATGGTCTTTAAAATAGTAAGTACTTGACTAAAGTAAAAGGAAAATAGTTGTGTCCTATATAATGTACAAGTTAACATTTTCTGAGGAGAAACAGTTGGTGTAAAGGAATCTCCTGAGTGGCACAAAACACCAACAGACTAAAATTACTTTCTAGTACGTCACCTTCAAGCTGGTGCCTAGTTTCTGTCTTCTTACCTTATGCTTGCTTTCGCTACCATATTGTGCCTGTTGCCTTCAATTACATCAGGTAATTGAAGTAAAAATGTTCTTTCACTACTTTTAAAGCCCTTCAAAGTAATTCACAGGAGACAAATAGACAAATTTTCAGTAAAAATGTCCTCTGTCCTCTGAATAACTAATGTCCCTTCTTGCTCTAAGATGTTAGAAATCACTACATCAAAAACTACATTTCATTGGCCCCAAATCAAGGCTAGCAGTTTGCTGTAGCTGCTGCTTTCAAACAGGAGCCTAAAGACAAGTCTTTGCATGATCTGTTTGCCCTTTCAGAACTTTGGAAAAGTAACAGTCAAATCATTGGAAAGGAGCAACACACTGTAATATTTTAAGGGCAGATATCTTGTTTTACATTTATCTTCACTGATTTCAAATATTCCAGCACAAATAACACTATACCTCTAATGCTGAGCTCCATAGAGATTCAAAATATTTCCTTAAGTATGTTCTTTATGGTGAAATTTTAATATATAGTTAGCCCTTAATGAACTGCAGATATTTTCATAAGATCATAATACATAGAATATTCTTCAGAATACTCCAAATGATGTCTTTTTTTGAACTATTTTGCCTCAAAAACAAATAGACCAAGAAAAACACACTTTCTTCTTTTTTTTCACACTTTCAACTATCAAGTTAAAAATAATTTGGAAATCATGTCTAAATTGAGAATGAAAAATATTAAATACACTGTTGCAACTTAAGTTTTGCCCATATAGGTTGTTAAATAAACTTCCAATTAAGCAGAACTTTCATGATGACAGATCACTCTTAAAGCACCATGAGCAGAACTGAAAAGTCAATAGATAATCAAACAAAGGGAAAGTGCTGCGCAATGTTCATAGCTCCAAATAAAATTACAGTTTTGGTTTTGCTGTGACTTCTGAAAATCATGAAATCCTGGGATTGAGAAGATGAATTTCACAGCTACCTTCAAACAGCCATTTGAAATCTCAGCCAAACCAACCATTGGGAGATTTATGAGTTGCACTCCTTAGGAATAAAGAGCCTTATGCCAGTGAATATCAAATCCATCAATATTACATGAGAATTGGATAGAAGTGAGAATTCACCCAGGAAATACATTAAGTGATTCACCTAGTGAACACTGCCAAACTTCTTCTATTGCCTCATCTTTATACAAAATCAAACGTAGCATTATTATGGAGAGTAAAAAAAAAAAAAAAATTAAAGACTTTATTTCATATGTAAATGTGGTTTAACTAAAATTCAAAATGCAGAGAAAACAAAGTTTGGATTCTACTGTCAGCCTTCTGGGATGAAATATTATTACTTGCTTCTGCACATATTTCACCACAAATGTTTGTAAGTCACTGCTATAAAATGCTTTAACAGTGGATTTTCCCCAGAAATACTGAGGTTGAATATACAAGGTTAAAATCAAAACTGTGAAGAGTTCTTGAAAACTACAGAATTTCCAAATTAACAGATTAGCCCGCTGCAGGCTCATGTATGTTGTCAAAGAACACCAGAAGACAATGGGCTTCATTATTCATGATGAAGCATGATCTTTATCTTCATGCCAGTTTCTCTGTCACTCAAGACTTCAACAGTGGTCCAGAGAAGCAATGGAAAAAAATATCTTTAGTACTGACGTGAATTCAGAGCCTTCCCATTTAGTTACATTTCTATCTCCAGTTGGTTTTTTTTGTTGTTGTTTCTTTGTTTGTTTGTTTGTTTTTTGGCAGAACCGAGGATTGAACCCAGGCCCTTGTGTGTACCAGGGAAGCGCTTATTCTACTGAGCCACCTCCCCAGCCCCAGTTTTGGTTTGGTTTTATTGTTGTTATTGTTTCTGTTTTTGTTTTTTTGAGACAGGATGTTGCTGTGTTGCTAAGGTGCCCTTGCTGGGCTTGAACTTGTAGCCCTCACTCATTAGGTCCCAGAGTGCTGGACCTGTAGAAGCCACCTCAACCCCATCAATACAGGACTACTGTCCATACTCAGTGGTTACTTAACTGTGGAGCTCCCCACTACTTGTAGCAGCTTTGTATCATTTTTATCCCAATAAACTTACTCTATTTCTGTCTTCTGTTTCCTCTTCCTCTTACTGCATTAGAGAGACAAGTCCAGGAAAACTTGAGAGAGGTGTGGAGCCCAAACAACTGGATCCTAGGTGAATGATAATTTCACTTCAGTAGATAATTCCACAGATAAGTTCATTGCTAAATATGATGATGGATGTGGAGGACCACCTGAGCAGCTCTCCTTGAAAGAAGAGCCACTGCTCCCATTTTGACTGAGTTTAATTCTGTTTCCTTGTATTATTATGTACAGAGCTGGCTAACACTTCTGTTTATTCTTCAGTTGGCCTTAAGCAATGTATATTAGTCTAGCTGAGGTGCTGGTGATAGTCTTTGAAGAGGATAGCATATTTCCCTGGTAACCTATACCTGCTGCTCTTTAATGTGAGCTGGGTTGAGATAGGATGGAAGAACTAATGCTCCACACCGCCAGCTGGGATTGAGCCTTGAGATAGAGGCTATGACTTCCTGGGGCTTGAAAGACTGCATCAAAGCTGAAGCACCAGACTTCCCAAAACATTAAATGCTATCTCTATGGAATAATAGTATAATGCAGATTACTCTCTCTGCATAATCTGCATATGGCAGAGGTAACTTTAGCCACCCACCTCACTCAGCTCACAGTAGTCACCTACTTCCCATTTGATTTGACCTTGATACACACAGATAAAAATCATAGGGTTTTTTACACTTCATAAATTAAACAAAAAATTAAATAGTAAATTATTTCCCTTTAGCTATGGAAGAAGCCAAATCTGTATCTCCTATGCTTATTAACTATACACACATATTTAAAAGACAGCTAAGAACAAAAGCCAGTTGTGGGTGCCTCCACTCTGAACACATGCAAAGACCAATGGAAAACTGATCCCAGGAATATCCCTCAATCTTTGTAAGTTGTGTTTTTGCTTTTCTTGGTGAATTCTCCCGTGAACATGCTGTCCTCTCTATACTCCCATCAACTATACTGACAGAATGTAGCAAAATCATTTTAATTTTCTTGTAGTATTATTACAGACTAGCATCAAAATTCCAAGATTAAAGTGAAGCTAACTCGAAATATTACCAAGCTGAAAAAATTCATGAACTCTATATTGACGCTCAAGGAGGACTGGCAGAAATTCTATTATCCAAAACAAACATGGTCATTGAGTTGAGACTGCCTAAAACCATTATCTCTTGGTTAGGTAGCAGCTTTCAGATTCAGCTAGTTCTGAGTCCAGTGAGATTAAATAAATATTAGCCTTTTAAGCAAGTATCTCACAATGCCTCAGGTTGAACAAATCAAATCATTAAAATTCTCTGTGAATTACAGACAGTTCTTCACTTGGGATGACTTTTAGCTGTATGTGGTATGAAACCTTACTTATACAACTGTTCCATTCTTCTCTTTAAGTAGCCAATAAATTATGTAAAATATTCACCACTTTATTATAAAAAAGTGTTTTGTGTTAGATGAGTATTCTGGAAAACATTTCGGAGGAAGAGTTAGTCTATAGAACTGTGATGTCCCATGGGTTAGGCCTAATAAACGCATTCTCACTGTGTGCTTTCAGGTACACATGGGCTAAAACTCAATCATAAATCAAGGAATGTCTGCAAGTCCCTTCCTCCTCAGCTAGTACTCAAAATTTAAGATGCTCTAGTCAGAAATTTCTTCTGAGCTAGGGATGGAGAGATATGAATTAGTTAAAACACTGCAAACTTGCTGTTTTTCCTAGACTGCTCAATTTCTTGAATCAGAGCTTCTCATTTCAGTGAAATTCTTTGGTTAATTTGACAGTTTTGAAAAGATGGCTCTGATACAATTTTGCAAGTTTTTGCTTTTCACTGTCTTCAAGAAATGTTAAATATTTAGAATGTTTTCCTGAACTATGTTATGGTGACATCTTTCTTGGTTTACTTTTAAAATTTTGTTAGGAGATCTTTCCTACAGCTACTTGCTTGTTTATATTGTGGTTTTCTCTGCTATGAGTTGTCCAGAAATCTGAACTCTCATTTAAGATTTCAGAGGGCAAATTAAATGACATATTTGAGGATAGCAAATGTATAATATAGCTTGAATTTATGATATTATGTACCTTTAAATACATGTCTTTTTATATAAGAAAGAAGAGAGGAGCCAGGAAGATGACTCAGTGGAATAAGTGCTACACAGGTAAGTGCAAGGGCCTGAGTTCAATCCCCAGTTCTGTAGGAGACACTTCCTGGTCCTCGTCTCAGTCCAAGAAACCAATATTTGTAATCCCAAAGTTACGTTATTGGAATCCCATCAAGTTGATTCCAATCTACCACTTTCCATGCAACCCATAGCAAAAATGAGGACACTAAATTATATTTTTAATCATCGGGGAGTCGAGGGGCTCTAAGTCCAGCCATGACATGGCTTTCTGGAACCAAGAGAGCAACCCAGGGCCTCACCTGGTTTTTATTCAGTGGGGGAGTGGCTTGAGGAGAATTGACTGAGAATTGTGGGAAGTAGGTGATACTGTGAGCTGAGCTAGCTGGGTGGCCTGCATTTACCTCTGCCATATGCAGAGAGGATATGATATGCAGAGAAGACTAATCTGCATTGTATAGTATTTAATGTTTTGGGAAGTCTAGGGCTTCAGCTTTGATGTAGTCTTTCAAGCCCCAGGAAGTCATAGCCTCTATCTGAGGCTCGATCCCAGCTGGCAGTGCGGAGCATTAGCTCTACCGTCCTGTCTCCACCTGGCTCACATTAAGGAGCACCAGGTTTACCAGGGAAACACGCATGCCACCTTTAAAGACTATCACCAGCACCTTAGCTAGACCAATACACACTGCTTAAGGCCAATTGAAGGATAAACAGAAGTCCTGTCCAGCTCTGTACATAACATAACTCAGTCAAAATGGAGACAGTCACTCTTCTTTCAAGGAGAGCTGCTCAGGAGGTCCCCCACACAGTTCCACCAAAAAAAAAAAAAAAAAAAAAGCTCAAGAAAGAAGAGAGGAGGAAAGACACATGCTGATTTAAAGTTCTTTACTTATTTTTTTTTAACTTCATATTCATGATATTGCCAGGTAGGTACCGTTTGAGTGTATAATCCAAAGTTAAATGTGTGAAATTTAATCTCCATTGTGAGGAATTAATCATGGGTATTTAATATAGCTATGGTGCTTAGAGGTGGGATCTTTGATGAGTAGGATCAGATAAGGTTATTGGGGTAAAGCATCAGTGATTAACTTTTGTATTATTATGAGAAAATGAAGCAAGAAAGACATACACGGACACTGACTGTCTTTTGTCATATGATTTATGTCCTATGCAACCTGAGAAATCTCCCAACAAGCCATTTTAAAGTATCACTCTTCAACTTTAGACCAGAATTGTAAGCCAAATAACTTCTTCTCTTTATAACTTACACAGACTCTGGTTATGTGATATGGACACATGATAAATTTTACAATATCTACATGTAATCTCCCATGTTTAGATTCATAAAGTGTAAAGGAAGAGGAAAGAAAGAAAATGCTACAGAAACTTGATGATTTTGAAGGACTTAGAAAAAGGATGTCATTGTTAGTGTGAATTTTGAAGGGATAAAAGGAGTGGGAAGAAAATTTGGAAAATAGAGAAGCATATAAAGTCATAATAATGTAGGACAAAATACTATATAAATGTAATTTGAGGCTGGCCAAGTAGCTCAACAAATTAAAGTGCCTACAAGCAGACACAGGGGGTGGGGCCCAACCCCAGGGCACACTGAGACTGCAATTAAGACTGGGTATTGTGGCACTGGCCTGTAATCCCAGTTTTTGGAAGGCTGTAAATAG
The DNA here is from genome assembly GCA_004027165.1 of Ctenomys sociabilis. Taxonomy (NCBI): domain Eukaryota; kingdom Metazoa; phylum Chordata; class Mammalia; order Rodentia; family Ctenomyidae; genus Ctenomys; species Ctenomys sociabilis. The sequence goes on along the minus strand of PVKA01016148.1, from coordinate 2,118 downwards.
GCAGATTACTACAAGTCCGATCCAATCTACTAGTGAGACCCTGAACACCCTATAGACCTTTCCCTAAAAAGTACAATAAATAAATGAAGAAATAAATAAATGTAATCTGATAAAAATGTGAAGATGTATAAGACATTTTGTAGAGTATGAAGCATATGATAGAATGGCTACTTATAATTTTAAATGAATATACTAGTTTTCTCTAAAAATACATGCAGAGAAAAATGACAAATTAGGTTGAGCTATTCCTAGTTTCCTTGAGGAGCAAAATTTCCAAATGTACAGTCCTAGCAGAAGAATAAATGGAACTTAAATTTTAATGTACACAAGAACATTCACATCCAAAAATAGACCACCAGAAATGTTTTTTTAATTTGCTGTATTTAACTAAACACGAAGGACATAACTGCACATGTGTAATTCTTAAAGTATTAATTACTCTTAGTCACCTTCCTGTCTATAGGAAAAAATACCCAACATTCAGAACTTAAAGGAGGAAAAGTTTATTTTTGAGCCATGGCTTCCATCTATGATCCAGGGACTCTAAGGCAGAGAAGGCAAAGCCAAGGGGTGGGGCAGACAAAACGCTGCTCATCCATGCCAACCAAGAACAGAGAGAGAAGGGAGAAGCTGGCCATGAAAGAGCGCCCCTCCTGGGCACACTTCGAGGCACTCACCTCCAAACCAGCAAACTCGGCTACTTAAATAAAGAATAAACCAATGAGCATATCTTCCCCGTTATTCAGTCATCCTCCACATGCCTGAGACCCGTGGGGAAATTTTAGATTTAAACCATACATAGTCTTCTGTTTATTTCATGTGAACATGAACTTTTCTTGTGTGTGTGTCAGGGAAGGGTCTACAAGGTGTTCAAGGTCTCACTACTAGATCAGACTTGTGGTGATCCGCCTGTTTACAGCCGCCCAAGAGCTGGGGTTACAGGCGCACACCACCACGCCCAGTCTTGAACATGAACTTTGAAGGCAGACACATCTCAGTCCACAGCAAAGACTTTCTCTTTCACTTTTGAAAGATGCATGGTGTTTTTACTAAATTCAATACAATCGACCTCTGTTGTGGCTTCTGCACCCAAAGTTTCCTCCAACTACAGGTGAAAACTTGTGGAAAGAATTGCTTCGGTACTGAATATGCAGAGCATTTTTTCTTGTCATTACTTGCCAGATGATACATATTTTAGGCATTATAAGTAACCTGATGGTGATTATTAAGTAGATAATAGAAGGATTGTGCAGATTACATGCAAATATACCATTTTAGGTAAGAGGGCATTTGAAGATTCTGTAGGAGTCCTGGCCCATGAATGGCAAGCAGCCACTTTATTCTGGTTTTGTGACTGTTTTCCTTTGGGAAGTTAAATGTCACTGTTCTCTTGCTTAAACAATTTTGACAAGGAGCTCAATGTAAATATTATTCTTATTTCTTTATAGATAACTTTTTAAATTTCAGGCTTTTTCAAGATTTGCTTTCAGCATGTTTTTCTACAGATTGAATATTTGGCATATAGATTTTTTTCAGAATGAAAGCTCTCCAGCTTCTGAGCACTTCCTGGAATTGTGGCTGGTATTTGCCATTAATTTTGGGAGAAGACACTACTATTCATAAGTTTCCTGGATTGTTTTATTTTTCCTGTCTATTTTACTTCAGATTATGTTTATATTTGTACATTTTGCAATTTTTCTAATATTCCTTGGTATCCTCTTCCTCTTTTTGTTCCATGTTGTTTTTCTCTATGCATTTCAATCTGGGATGTTTTTATATCTTCAAATTATTTCTTGAGAAATATCCAGCCTGCTGGTGAGCCCACCAGGAATTCTCCCTTACATTATTTTCCTATTTTCTCATTTCTTTAGATTTCTTCTTATAGTTCCAATCTGTCACCTGTATTCCATCTTTTCTGTATGTTACCCATGTTTTCTATTAGATCACTGAACATGTTATACAGAGTTATATTGAAATACTTATATGTTCAAAATCTGTCCTATTCAAATGTAGTCCTTTTGTTTACTTTGTCTCTTTAGATATTTTCTTTTGTTTTATTTTATTTGTGTGTGTGTGTGTGTGTGTGTGTTTTCATAAGGAAGGGTCTACAAGGTCTTA
>PVKA01016147.1:0-48481 GCA_004027165.1 Ctenomys sociabilis | reverse complement strand
TTTCATTTTGAAGTTCATGTTTTTAAAAAAAGGATATTTGTAAATTCACACCCTGAGAGACTGGCATTCTTCATACTTAGGAAATTTTCATTTTAATAAAATCTTTTATTTATGTATTTGTTTGGTATTGGATCTTGTTATGCAGCTTGGATTCATAGTGATTCTCCTGTCTCTAGCTCCTCAGTGCTGAGATTACAGGTGTAGGCTACCATGCCTGCTTTCAGTGTCTGGCAGTGGACTGAACCCAGGTCCTTCCTTGCACTTGCCAGGCAGGCACTTAGATTGTCGAACCAGCCCCAGGAAATTTTCTTTAGGGAGAAAATGGAAAACAAGATCAGATAGTTCAAATGAAAACAATTTATGTGATATATTTGTAATCTATATATTTGGTACAGGGTCTCACTGCACAGCTTGTACACATAATGATCCTCCTGTTTCAGCCTCCCAAGCGCTGGGCTTTCAAGGGCATTGCATGCGGTACTGGGCATCAAATCTGGGTCCTTGCTCTTGCCAAGAAAACTCTTAGAGTGCTGATCTATCTCCCCAGCCCCTGTAGTATGTAGTTTGAAAGAAATTAAAATTCAGAAGATTCATTGGGATTGAAAGAAGGTTTTAATAAATGCATCAGAAGATGATTTTGAATATATTTCATATTATGAAAGTTGCTAAGTTTTATAATGGTCAGTGTGAGTGATGATATGGGGAGATGGCTGAAGTTAAACACTGCTTTTGAAAGGGAAAATTGGTATCACTCTCTGGAAGAGTTTTGTGGTAATGTTATTTTCTTATGTATGTTTTTAATATACTAACTCTTAACCCAGAAATATCATGCTTGAATCTTTTTAAAGGAGATCATAACAAAGATGCTCATAATAACATTCTTAGCAACAGTAAAACATTAGAAAAAACCTAAATGTCTATTGTTGTTCTTGTTATTATTATTACTTTTAGTTTTATTGCATAGAGGGTGCCACTATTCAGAACAGACTCATAGTGATCCTCTTGTCTCAGCCTCCCCAGTGCTGGGATTACATGTGTGCATCACCATGCCCAGTTTTGTGGTCATCACCGCATGTTCAGGTATTTTGGGCCACCAGAACATGGTGTTCAATCCACCAGGGATTGAACTCGGGTCCTTGCACTTGCCAAGCAGACACTGAGGCAGCTGCGCTGTCTCCCTAGCCCAATAAGTATCTACTAAAGAGGCTGTGGTAATCTAAACAATGGTAGGTTCCTACTCAGGTATACTATGCAGGCATTATTAATAATGAAACACACACACACACACACACACACACACACACACACACGATATATATGATTGTCTTGGTTACTTTTTACTTGTGGCTGGGACAAAATACCAACACCCAAAATGAAGGAAGCAATGGTTTATTTAGTTCACAGTTAGTGCAGGTTTTAGTCTATATTCTGCTGACTCCAAAGCAATGGCAGCAGTTCATGGTGGCAGAAAACAGAAAAGAACAGAGAAGCAGCAGCAGCTGCAGCATCCACCAAGATGCACTCTCTCTTTCTTACACACTAACTGCAAGGACTGGAGGTGCTTCACGGTGAAGATTGGAGCTCCAGTGAAGTGCTTGGCTGTGGAGGTCAAGATCTTCCAAAGTGGCATGGCTGTGGCAAAGATCAGAACCCCTCCCAGGGAGTGGGGTACAGAAGCCTTCCTCAGCTCCTTTATATACTCTTTTTTTGTGCTGAGTCACTCTGGGGTGGGTTTCCGCAGGGCTTCCATGCCCAAGGTGGGGAATGGACAAATGGATTCAGCCAAGCTTCCAACATCTCAAGTTGACATAGTGTATCAACCATCACAATCCACTTCTTGTTAATTTGGCAACCACATATTTTTAAAACCAGTCTCTAGATACAAAGACATGCTTTTTAGCATTTCATAACTTGAACATTATAACATAGCTTTAGTAGTCCTTAAGAATCACTATTAAGTCTATTAACATAGTATTACATGAGAAGCATAGCATTTTGCCCCTGGCTCCCCAAAGGTTCATGGATATCCCTTTATGTAAAAGGTATTTTAGTGTATCTGCAAGAGTTGTCTAAGTCCTAATAGTTTTAGCACTGCTGAAGAGTCCACGTCTCAAAGTCTAAGGCAAACTCTTAGCTCTGAGTCCTTATACAAAAGAAAAGTTAAATACTTTTAACATTTAAAGGCACAAGATAAAAGGGCTGGCCAACAACAGTATGCAATATTTTAATAATTGTAACTATCCTACTAACCTTTTTTGAAATTGTTTCATTGCTAGGTTTTTCTCAATAAATTATTTTAAAAAAAAAGGGGGGCTGGCCAAATAACTTGGTAGAAAAAAGCACTCACAAGGAGGCATAGGGGCCAGGGTTTAATCCCCAGGCCTGCCATTCAGGCCCCACCCCTGGGCATGCTGAGATGGCTATTGAGACTGGCCTGGGCCTGGGGCCTGTAATCCCAGTTTTTAGGAGAACACCCTATAGACCTTTCCCTAAAGATAAAAAAAAAAAAAAAGAAAAAAAAAGAAAGAAAGAAAGAAAAGAAAAGAAAAAGAAAAAGAAAAAATAAAGGCACAAGATAAATATTACCAGGTATACATAGGAATATACAGACCAGTGGGGCCAAGGCAAGTGCAAAATCCAGAAGGACAAACATTAAGTCTTGTAGTTCCCTGTGGAATATCTAAAGCAACCTGTAATGGGCTGTGAGCTCCAAAAGCCTTACATGGCTCAACCCCTACAGCACTTCTGCTGGTAGTTCCCAGTGCTTTTTTGAGGGGCTGGTTTTGTTGTCTCCTTGCAGCTTTCTTTAGACAATCTACTCCTCTGGCATTTTTAAACTTTTGAAATTTTTATTGAATAGGCTTCTCACTCACAGCTTTATATACTGTCCTCTGAGGAGCACCTTACCTGGCCTCCCAGGCCTTCTGAAATATCTCAGAACTCCGCATTTTGATTGTGCCTAAAACCATTGCCATGTGAATGATGCCAAAGGCTGCTGCCAGCTGGAGCAGTTGCCAGGCTTTTTTCTCTCTTGGCTGTAGGGGATGAGTACCTGGATTTCAGAGAACTCTGACCCTGATTCTGAGGAACGTATTCTCTATGTTGGCACCATTCTGGAATCTGGTGTGGCTGCCTCTTTCATTCTGGAGCATGGGGCTCTGTGGCTTTTTTCCCAAAACAAAGTCCCTCATATTTGGGATTCTGAGGCTGCAAAGGGTGAGAGCTTGTCACCTCTTGTGAGGCCCTCGGGACATCTTTTTTATTCTCTTGTTCCTTCTGGGCAGTGGAGATCTCAGCTCTATCTTTGCAGTTCATAACCATTCTAGAACTCCCTTTCTGGCCAAACTCACAATATTTGAAATCATCCTGTGGACTATCTAAAGCAACCTGCTGGGCTCTTTGCTCTTGACTCTCAACATCTATCTGACTAAACCTCCCCGCCCTAGGGTGGGGGCTCCATGCTCCAGGGCATAAAATTGACAAGCAGATCCAGCTAAGCTTCTAACATCCCAAATTGACACAATGTATCAACTACCACAATGATGACTTCATAAGAATATGGTTATTTATTTATTTATTTTATGGAAAAAGGGTAAAGCAAAAATTTATAACAAAATCATGGGAGAGGGGCTTGGGAGATAGCTCAGTGGCATAAGCACCTGCCCGGCAAGTGCAAGGTCTTGAGTTTGATTCCTGGTACATTAAAAAAAGGAATTAAAAAAAATCATAGGAGAATAAAAATAGTACATGTTGTTATCTTTAAAGTAGTGGGAAGAATATCCTAATATATTAAGGGACAAAGAATGAGTACAAATTGATGCATGTACTGTGTAGCACTTACATTAAAAATAAAAACAAATTATAACCTCTATGCATAAACAAGGTGAAATTGAGGGCTGGCCAAATAGCTCAGTGGAGTAATGCACCTGCAAGTTGGTGCAGGAGCCAGAAGTTTGACCCTCAGGCCTGCATTGTGGGTCCTGCCCACGACGGACACTTAGATGGCAATTGAGACTGGGTGTGTTGATGCACACCTATAATCCCAGTTCTTGGGATTCTGTAAACAGGTGGATCACTAGGAGTCTGATCTAATAGAGAGACCCTGAACACCCTGTAGACATTTCCCTAAAATCCAAAAAAAAAAAAAAAAAAAAAAAAAAAAAAAAAAAAAAAAAAAAAAAAAAAAAAAAAAAAAAAAAAAAAAAAAAAAAAAAAAAAAAAAAAAAAAAAAAAAAAAAAAAAAAAAAAAGAAAGAAAGAAATTGAATAGAAAACAGAAATAGAAAACAGATCTGGACAGATGTACACTACCAACCAAGCTTGCCTGTCCACCAGGGAGGGGTGAAGATGAGGGTTATTTATAAGGAAAAGGAAGTCATATGTTTTTAGTCTTTAACTGAATAGATTATAAAGCTATAGAAAACTGAGGTACAAGTTTTTAGGACATTTTAAAGGGGAAATAACACATTAGATTGTGTTAGGATATGCTTTCATAAAAGTGTCCACTTTTGTGTGAAAGGCTAGAAGAAACTCAGTGTGTTTGATAAGTCTTTTTTGAATGAAAAGAAAAATATCTGACTATAAGGTAGTGTTTATTGTCTTGAGTCAGGAGTTCTATTTACATAGACAAATTATTGTGTTGTCTTTCAAAAGATTAGAATTGGAAGTGTAGGGATGGCTTTTAATAACAGCTACTGGGGTGGAGCATTTTGACGGTCTTTTTTTGGGAAAACAAATATAAAGGCATTGGGCACTTCATAACAAAGGCCTTTCCTTGCTCATCTGCTTTGCTAATTTCTTTAAAGAGTTTTTAAGAGTCTGCCACTCCAATAGTTCTCAAAGTGTGGCTCTACACAACAGCATCTACGTTCCCTGGACTCAGGTTAGAAATGCAAATTCTCCCCTGCACCTTAGGAAACACTGCAGGAAGGGGCCACACATTGTTTTATTTATTTATTTATTTATTTATTTATTTATTTATTTATTTATTGAAGTACAAATATCAAGGAGAGTTTTAAGACACCCTAACAGGATGGATTCGATAAATTAATACATTGCAAACTGTTTTCATAATGTTTTGGTATCATAGAAGGTGCATACATGATATTATACTTACAGACATTATTATAATGTATGTCTCTTATCAGTAAATTAAGAGAGTGTAGCTGTTTGTGTATTATTTTCTTATACCTGAATTATAACAAAGATTCAATAATTAATACTTTCTACCTTGTTATTTTCCTAGTGGTTGTCCATAGTACTAGAAGCCGACATAATGTCCTGTCCAACCACCATTAGTGCAAATCTTGCCTCCCATAGAATTATGCAGAAGCACGGCATATCTATCCCAACTGTACTGTTGTGATGCTGAGCCTTAACACAAGGCCTGAGCACATTCTATTTAGTCAAAGAATGAGCAAGGGAGACAAAGGAGGAATGGATGAACCAGGAGAGGAGTCAGTGGCTTCTAGAGCTCAACATAGAGGAAATAATTTAGCACTTTCTATTTTGGAAGGTTAAACAAAAAGCAGGCTGTTAAGATATCTGTTCTTTTGAAATAGGTAGTCTGTATGGAAGGAAGAAACAAATATATGTGAGGTATTTAGAGTCTCACTAAGTGCTGATTTTCTCCTTTTTTTGTATATAGAGCACAGAAAAATTGGAGTTTTCTGATGGGCTGAGCCCTAATGGCTCCTTCTTTGACCTATTTAATGAATTATAGATTTTTAGATTACTATGTATTTCTTCTAGGAAGCCAATAAAGGTTAAATAAAATTATCATGATCTTTTAAAATACCAATCTCACTATGTCATTTTCCTGCTTAATGTGTTCTGGAGCTATATGCCTACTTTCATAGTGATTTTGAGCATTAGCATTTAAAGATTAAAACCTTTCACTCAATTATTCATTTGCTCATGTACTTTTTCACAAATATATATTGAGCATTTACAATATGCTAGGCAAATAGTATTTTTTCTAGATGTGAATAATAGCCCTCAAAATACTGGATTTAAAAAATATATAAATGATGTGTAATAAAATCCTCCTTTGCCTCAAGTGAAATCATTCACTCATATAATGTCTTATTATGTGCTGAAGAGTTGGTGGTTACTTAATAAATTTCAATCACAAGGTCAGATGGGATAGCTGATGCTTACGGAGTTGATTTCCTGTATCAAAGGATCTGGTTTTGCTGTCCACAAAGATCAAATAAATGGAGATTTCTCAGATAATTATTTTATGTCTGTTGACTGCACACAACCAGGCCTGGGCAATGAAGTTGCATCTGAAGAGAGAGGATAATTTCAAAGTCAGAAAGAAGACTTTAAGTGAATGAACTCTCTGTCACATGGAGCAGCACTACTCTCCTAGGTCACAGGTGGCTGGATGACTGGCAAGGAGGGCCAACAATCTCGGCCTGGGAACAGAGTCCTTGGGAAATGGCATGGAGGATACTTGCCAGATGGTCAGCCTGTGCAAAAGTGTTCTCAATGAAAGGTCTTCAGGTGCTGTCGAAACCTGTGGATTCTGAGTGAGATGAGGTGAATAGACCAAAGTGAATCTCCTGTGATCTCAGATATAGCATTTCAAATTGTAACCCACAGCCAGTGCCTGGACACCGCACCTTGGGTTTTATTCTTTACCTTGGGTAAATAATTCAACTATTTTATTTTTCCAAATGTATCTTTATTTTTCCAAGGATTATGGTTTGGACATAATAACAATAAGTTATGTCTCCAGATTTTAAAAAAATTTTGTTTTGAGGCAGGGTCTTGCTAAATTAACCAAATTGAACTTTAACTTGCAATCTGCCTTAGTCTCCCAGAGTACTAGGATGACAGGTGGGGACCTCCACGCCCTTCATCAACATTGTTTGAGGTGTACAGGTGAGTCAGAAATCTCAGGTTCCTCCTAGCCTGCTGATGTTCTTCAGCATAAAGTCTGTGTCCAGCTCAGCTTGGCGACGTGGCCACCAGCCCAGAGCCCACTTCCGCGGGGAGCGTGTTGAAAGTTGTTGATGTCTGCACTTCTTACTGCTTTATTGCACTTCAGATATAGGACCCTCCTGACTGAATTCTTTCCATGTTGGAAAGACCAACATTACTTGGAGGAAAGGCACCAGTTTTTGCAGATACTTTTACCTTGGGATCGAACCTTTATGTTTTCCATAACAATACTCGATCATCATTATAATGAAGTTAAAATTTTTAACAGGTGACTAAAAATGCAGCAACTTTTGATTTATCATCTTAACCTTTATTAGTGTCATCAGAGATTACTTTTAAAAACTTTTGACAAAAATTGGATAATTCCAGACCACTTCATCTAGTCTCCCTCACTCATTGTCTTGATGCAGTTGGGCTCCTGTAACAAAATATGAACTGGGTGGCTCATACACAACAGGACATTATTCATCACAGTCTTGGAGGTTGGAAATCCAAAATCAAGGTGTCAGCAGCTTCAGAATTTGGTGAGAGCTCACTTTCTGTTTTGTAAATGGAGCCTGCTCATTGTGTCTTCACATGATGGAAGAAAAAAGCAATTGCCAGACCACCTATTTGAGGCACCAAATGCCATTTTTGGGGAGCTCCTTATGACACAATCACCTCCCCAAATCCTAATTCAATATATGAATTTTAGTGAGGACATAAACAGACCATAAGAAACCTCTCCCCAGACATCCTGGTGTTTGGGAAGTAGAATGAAGGAAAAAATATGAAAGAATAAACACTTTCAGAATTATTGAAGTTTCAGACTCCTAAAGAATATATCAACATAAGACAGAACATATCAACACAAGACAGACCATCCCTTACCTTCCTTTTCCTCCTCTCCACTCCCCTTTCCTCCCCCTTCACCTCTTTTTCTGTCCCCTCTTATCTCCCCTCCCTTCCCCCCATTTAATATTAATATTGGGGAACCTGGCCAGTGCACCTTGGAAGGGCTTGTGTTAATTAATTGGAAAGTTGTCTTTGTCTTTTCCAGTCCTAGCTTTCCAACTTTTCTGTGCTCTTCAGAAGAGAGACCATCCTAAAGAGCTTATTCTTCTACAACACACCATACCTGTGCTGCCTCAGTGGAGGTAAACTAAAAATGTTACCTGCTTCTTCCCTACCCTTCCTGTAAATGAGCTTCGGGTTCCAGCTCACATTTCACCTACCCTGAGGATGTTATTGCTCTGGACAGAATTTCCCTTCTGGACACACTATGTTGTAATTATGCCTCTTCATGTCTAGGTTTATAAGTCTAGGACACAGCACTTTCATTTGTTGTTGTATCAATAGTGATAAGCAAAGGTGTGATCTATAAAAAGTTTTCAATAATCAGAATGGGTAAACTAGTTGAATCATCTGCATTAGAAACTCCAAGGTCAGAGACAAACACATAGGAAATGTGAGGTTTGTTTGAATCCAACAGCTTAATGCAAGTCACACCAGTTTACAGAGCTCCGTGAAAGAACTGAACACTGCTCCAAAAGACTATTAAATGTGATTGTAACATACTGTGTGCAGAGGAGACATTTCTTCTGGCCATTGCTCAGAACTCTTGAGTGAGTTTGGAGAGAAAGAAATTGAATGACAGATTTATGCAGTGCTTTACACTTTTTGAGTCCTTTCTATAGGTTATTTCATTTGATACTCATAAAAGCACTGTGAAGTAGGCAGGTGCCAATATTAATTCTCATTTTTAAGGTGTGAAAAGTGAGGATTGAGATGGCAAATGCCTGGTTAAGGCAACAGGTCCTAGTGGTTTTGTCATTCACCCTTGGCTCTGAGAAGATGACCTCTCTGCCATCTTGGTCTTCTTGAGTACAGCCAACATGTAACTCCTGTGGGACAGGATTAGAAGTACAATGTTCACCAAGCAGCCACTCAGAAACAGATTCTGGGTCCAACACTGTTTGTATGTTGATCCATTGAATACCCATAAAGTGCATTATTGTCATCCTCACTTTATATATATGTGGAAACAGAAATTAATTGTCTTCTCCGTGGTCACATAGCTGCTAATTAGTGATGCCAAATGTAGAGTCCAGGCTTTGACCTTTGAGAACATATTCTTAATTGTCTTGGTCTACATTCTTTCAAGAGTGTAAGTTCTGAAATTAGACTACTAAAGTAGATTACTGGGCACCACTCTTGTTAGCTGGCCAAGAAATGTAAGTTTTCTGGTCTCAGATTTTTGACTTATGAAGTAAGAGTAAATTAAAACTAAGAAGAGAAGAATGAAATAGAGTGCCTGGCACATAGTAAGTTTATAACAAATGCTGGTGTTTATTTTGGCAGTAGATCTTCTGTTGTCTGTCATTAGATGACTGAATAGTAGACAGTGACAGGATGACATTCCGGAAGGCTTGAGGGTTTGGTTAATGAAATCAGAATAGAACAGAAGAAAAAATATCAAGCCATTCAGCCTAAAGGGACAGAATTCCTCCCAGGTATTCACTACCTGTTCATAGCTTTATTTTTTAAAATTTATTTATATGTATTTTAACTTGAAGAGTGAAAGATAGAAGCAAAAACAAATAGAAAAAATGACATAAACAGGGGTAATGTACAAGAGGGTAATGTACAACAATACATATGTTACAGATTTTGAAATTATGGATAGCTAATTTATATATACATATATATACATATACAATATATATATGTATACACACACACACACACACACACAAACACACATTTTTTTTAAATAAAACAATCCAACACAGATCAGCAGTCCACAATGGAAGTGGGTTATCCACAGAGGTTGTTGACTTGAGACATTCACAGCTCAATATATTAATATGACTTTACTTTATATGCCTCCATTTTTATACCTTTCTGCTGGATGGTTAGGACTGAATTAAAGCAAGACCAGTCAGGCATCCTCAGGGTTTATCCTGTAACCTTGTATTGCACTTTGTAGATCCCTTGTCAGTGTCAGCCATGTGACTGAGTCACGGCCATTGCTTGACCAATTTTCTCTTTGTGGAAGCCTGAGAGAAAGTTTTTCTCTCCATGTGACTCTCCTTAGGCACACTAAACATCATCGATCACATTCTTCTATGGCCCCATAACTGATCATAGCTTTAATGATAGAATGCCACAAAGAAGAATGGTCTTTGGTGTAGAAATGCCTACATACATACATACATACATACATACATACATACATACTTGGTTTATACATATATAATTCATTTATATAGACAATAGTTGATTGTGAGCAGCAAATCTTGTCCTGGGAAGTGGATGACTGAACCTGTGATTTTCTACTTAGTTCTTGGCATGTCAGTTAGTGAGTCAGTGTGGCTATATAAAATGAAAGTCTCACTTCTGAGTCTTAACAAATGGGGATACTATTTTTCCTCACAAGAAGTGTAGTGTTAGACTAGGGGTACCAGGAATCTAGCCTCTGTAACTAGATTCTACATCTGTAGCTGCTGTCTTTAATTTTTTTTTTTTTTAATTTTAACAAGACAGTTCTTTTTCATCTAGCTTCTTTCTACCTTCAGGTAGGAGGAAGGACATGAACTAAGGACTGGTTTTAGTACTGGGGAAAGAAAAGCTTCTAAAACTTCCAAATAGTTTCTGCTTACATGTCCTTTCCTTACCAATGTTGTGTCAGCAGGGGTAATAAAAAAGGAAAAAAAGGAAAAAGAACCAAAGAAAGAGAAATAGTTGTTGAGTGTGCAGTCATGAAGATTTTTGTATCCCTGGAGCTCCTGTGCAGTCTTTTCTGTTCCTAGAAACTGAACTGTTTTTATTGCATCATCAACTTCCAAAGCCTTTGGCTTCCTGTTGGGCTTAGGCAATGGGAACCCTGACAGAATACTAAGGAGAAAGTATCCTGGAGAAATATGGAAAGTGGAAGGGCAAAGAATATTTCTCCCTTGCTCCCTTCTTGCAGAATTTCTCAAGGCAACTCTGTCGTGATGTGAGGTCTTCTTCTCAAGATAGCCCTTTAGATAAATCTTTCTGTATTCCGCTTTTTACTTTCTCCCTTAAATCCTGAGACATATGCAGTAGTGATCATGATTTTTTTCTACGCCATGTCAACACTTTTTTAAATAGTCCTCTTATTAAACCTTCCTTAAATCATCCTAAAGTGTATATGTGGCATCAGTTTCCAGTTGGAACTTTGACTGATCAAGAGATTGTCAATGTCTGCCTTATCGGGTATGTTATTAAGGTCAATATGAAAGTCTTCAAGAATAATGGTAATAGGATACAAAATGAATATACAAAAATCAATAGTTTTCCTGTATACTAATGATGAAATTTTCAAGAAAAACAGTTTTATTGACAGTTCCTACAAACCAAACAAAATGATAACGAAAAAATCCTAGGAATAAACCTAATCAAGAAAGGTAAAGACTTCTGTAATGTATAGATCACCAAAGAAATAATTAAAGGAGGTATTAAAGGGTGTAATGACTATATTTGTTAATGGATTAGTAGAACTAAAATTGTTAAAAAGGCTTATTATCAAAAATGATCTACAGATCAATGTTACCTTTATTAAAATATTAACAACATTCATCACAGACCTGAAACAAATAATCTTAAAATTCATATGGAAGTGCAAAGCACTCAGGTATCAAAAATTACCCTGAACAACATCATTGGTCATTTGAGAAATACAAATTAAAACAATACTGAGATCCCATCTCACCCCAGAAAGAATGGCTTAACATCAAGAAGTCAGCCAGTAACAAATGATGTAGGAGCTGCGGGGAAAAAAGGAACCACTCTCTACTGTTGGTGGGAGAGCAGATTGGTACAACCACTATGGAAATGAGTGTGGAGAGTCCTTAAGAAGAGAGGATTGGAGGTCTCATTCAACCCACCTGTTCCCTTTGATGTTTATCTGGAAGAAATGAAAACATCATACCACAGCAATACATGTGCACCCATGTTTATAGCAGTACAAGTTGTCATAGCCAAATCTTGGAAACAACCTAGATGCCCATCAACTGAGGAATGGATAAAGACGATGTGTATTTTTACACAATGGAGTATTATTCAGCTATAAAACAGGATAAATTTTAGTCTTTTTTTGGTAAATGGATGAAAGTAGAGGCCATACTGCTATGTGAAATAAATCAGACCCACACATGCAAACATCATACTGTCTCCTTAGTGTAAGAAACTGAAAGAGAAAATGGAATCTGAAGGGTTCACTAGGTACTGAGAAAAGGGAATGAACTTAAGTAACTGAGTTGAAGAGAAGGATAGGAGAGGGAGAGGGGGAAGAGATAAATCTATATATTTAAGCAGGATAGTTTGGACAACTGTTCTGTGGATCTCTGCTAGTCTATGAAAAGTGATAGATAATGCTTAATTTGTTCTGTCTCCTTTTCAAATTGTTTCTCATTTTTCTCTTAATTTCTTTATTTCTTATTAATTTTAATGAGAAAGAAATAGCAATGAGAGTTTCAAAACAAGTTAGTAGGGCCATTACAATAGTTGATTCATTGCATATTGTTTTTTCATAGTAGTTATTCAGAGTACAAGATGCAGACATGATGTCTTTTTTATAATTTCTTATATATTTCTTTCTTTTCTCCCCTCCACTTTTGTGTGCATATATCTGGTAATATGAATAACTGGTTGGAAGACAACTATGCATTAAAACATATACTATGAAATTCATATTACTTTATTAAGGGTAATTCTGTATCACTTGTAATTTTTCTATGTTAATAATATTTTGTACTCTTTTTTAAAAAATCCCTGAATAAAAAGCAAAGTGTTGTAGGCATCGCAATACTGTTTCAAATTATATTACAAAGCCATGGTAGAAAACAGCATGGTACTAACACAAAACCAGGCAATCTAGATCAGTGGAATAGAACAAAACCAACCCAAGCACCTACAGTCATCTCATTTTGGGGGAAAAGGCCAAAGACAAACAGAATAGAGTGAAAGATGAACACTTCTACACTATTGGTGTTAAATGACAAGTACAACCATGATGGAAATAAGTATGAGAAGGAAAAATGAAAAATTATGAAAAGAGTGGAAAAATAAGTAAATGTTTAAATGACAAAGGATTTATTTCATTAAAGGACACATTGCCACTACACCCCTCAAAATACTCCCTTCCACCTTGAATATACTTATCATTTTTGCCCCCATATAAAGCTGGCCTGAGAGTTTTCCTTTGTCAGCATCTTTAGTTATCCTGCTGTAGCTGCTTTTGTATTTTGAATCAGTCTAAACATTTGCTTTACACATGGTCATTCTGATCCAAGGGGAGAGACAGAAGTAGCCTTGTGCCAGAACCTGTGAAAAAGGTAGGTGAGGATACACCATGTTCTTTCTACAAGCCTGCCTTTCCCTTGGTTGGTTGGCAGTGCTACATTCACTATATTTTTGACCATACTTTGTAAAGACAACCATGAAAGTTTATTGATATACTAGGGTTCTACATTTAGGATAAATGTACAGAGAAAATTTATTTTTTCCTTTCTTATTTGAATGTCCTTTATTTGTTTTTCTTGCCTGTTTGCTTTTGAGAGTATTTCACATATACTGTAGAGCAGCAGTGGTAAGAGTGGTTATTCTTGTCTCACACCAGGTCTTGGAGAGAAAACTGTTCATCTCCATTAATTATAACATTAGCTTTAAGCTTTTCATAAATGTACTTTATTCTGCCGTGAAAATTTTCTTTTGTATATAAATTGTCAAGAGTTTTGCTGGGTTTTTTAATGAGCAGAACTTAGGATCATGCTCTTTTCTGTGATTATGTCACTTAATAATATTGCTAAGAAATGATTTCTCTTGGCAACCTGGAATGTATTTTGTATGACAAATTCTTGGAAGTCTGAATTCTGGATACCAAACGATGCACACAGCCCCAGGGGGCAGAAGTGGGACATCTGGTGTGAATCCAGGTTTACAGGACAGGCAGAGACTGTTGGGCTTGTCAGGCTGCAGGCAGGGTTCTGGTTGAACTCAGCTAAGCCAGAAAATGAGGGAAGTATCAGACAGGGTAGGTAAGCTGGATCCTGACTACAAGAAATCAAAACCTTCATAAAAGTACCTGTCAGGCAGGGGACAATAATGTTCAATCCTGAAGACGTGCTCTCAATAATCTTTTTTGTTTGTTTGTTTTATACATTAGGCTAAAAGAAGATAAGCTTAAAAAATGGGTGATTTTTTAGAGTTGAGAAGGCATAGCTAAGATCAGAGAGAGAGAGAGAGAGAGAGACAGAGACAGAGACAGAGACAGAGACAGAGAGACACAGAGAGAGAAAGAGAAATTTCCAAGGTTTCTTCCATTAAGACAAGACCTTGGATAGTTGAACTTGTGTTTTGATATAACCTAGAAGGATTTTTTTCCTGCTGTACTGTTTAGTTCACATAGTCAAAAACCTGGAAGTAATTCCAAGAGGCTCATCAAGAATCCACAGAATAAATACTATCGTACTTCTACTCTTTAATCTGGTTCTGATTATACATTGTTTTAAAGTTAATAATACCTTATGACTTCTTAGCACATTACAGTTTTCAAAATGTTTTTACTAGGATGATTTAGTTTCACTCCTTTATAACAACCACATGAGACAGTTATTATCACTTTGTAGTAAATTCTGTTCAGCTCAATTTCACTAAGTATTTATTGAGCACCTCATACGTTGCTGGCACCCTTCTAGCTGCTGAAGTTTAACCGCACATAAACAAACATCACCCAACTGAGAATAAATAAAGGTTACTTATCCAGAGTTGGCAGTAGAAAGGGATCAGCTGCTACCACTTGTGCTTGGTAGCAGCAGGGGCGTGAGAAAGCTTTGGAGTAACCACGAAGTTTCAGTTGTACCTGGAAGAAGTTGTCATGGTGAAGGTGAGATGAGGCTAACCAGAAGCACAGCACTTTATGTTGTTGGTTAGAGGATCATCATTGGATTTCTTTGGCTAGTCCTAATATAGAAATAGGAGCAAAATTTAGGAAAGCTATTATTTATTGATCAAATCTTAGCTATTTGGGTAGATTGTTATAGAACTTGTGGTTCATTTCTGAGACTGGTTTCTGCATGGATTATGAGTCAGAGTTCAATACTTATAGGTGGTCTGGCCACAGTGTGTATATCCAGTCTTTCAGTAATGTGTATGGCCAATGTATGGTGACACTAATGGACCAAAGGCTAAGGAACATCTATCTGGAATGAAGAAATTGAGGCAGAGAAATAGGCAAACTTGCCTAGAGTCATAAAGCCAGATACTGAAAAACTCTCTTAATCCAAGTTTTACATTCCATTCATTTATCCTGGGTTCAATTTTATGAGTACGTAATTCAGTTCAGGAAAGAGTATGTGCAGAGTTCTCTCTCTCCTTTAGTAGGAATGCATCTTTAGCAGGAATACAAATTTCCTCTCATTTTTTATCTGTATAGTTGCAGCTGATGATCAATGAGATCCTTTCTGATTTTCACTAACAATTTGAAAAAATGAATCTGATACAAGTGTATAGATGCATGGAGACAGGATCAGGTCTCCAACTTTTCAGCCATAGGTCTCCTTTCAAGTCCAGGTGACAGTCTTCTGGGGTTTATCATAGTTGTTTGCTAACTTCCTACAGGCACTCTCAATTCTCTTTTGGTCTTAACATCTTCCCATCTTACTCTACACTCACTTCCCATAGGCATCCTTGAGGGGCCAGGGAGATGGCTCAGTGGAATAAGTGCTTCCCTGGCAAGTACAAGAGTCTGAGTTCGATCCCTGGTTCTGCAAAAAAAAAAAAAAAAAAAAAAAAAAAAAAAAAAAAAAATCCTACCATAGCCATCCTTGGGAAGTTTGACAATGGTGTTAACCAGCTTTATGTATTCTATCTTCATTATTTTCTTCACTAGACAAAAATTTGCTAGGCAGTAAGGTATAAGGGATTTTCAATTGTGGGGAATAAAAGGTGAAAAGATAACAATTCTTGTCTTTATACTCCCACTGTATTGGGAAGCAGAAAGGACACAGGTAAGTTCATTTTATTAAAAAAGAACACAAGCCAAAGGTAGGATTTGGTACACTTGCTTTGGGTAAGACAGTCAAGGACACTAACATGAAGGTGCCCTTTAAGTAGAAGCTTGAATGAAGGCAGGAGCAAGTAAAAGGAAGCTTTTGAAGATCGTCATTCCAGCTCAAAGAACTGCAATTACAGTGGTTTACAGATAATTTAAAAAAAAAATATTTATTTGAGACTCATAGTGATCCTCCTGCCTCAGCCTCCCCACTGCTGGAATTACAGGCTTGTGCCATCATGTTTGGTTTCAGGGCCAGCACAGCATGCCCAGGGTTCTGGGTCCAGTGCAGCATGTGGTACCAGGGATTGAACTCAGGTCCTTGTACTTGCCATCAGGTGCTTAGACCACTGAGCTATCTCCCAAGGCCTGATAGAGATAAATGCTCAATGTAGTTAAAGAACAACAAAGATGCTTATTGGCCAAGAGCGAGTCAGTGAGGGAACTGGTAAATAAATTTGTTTAACGAATACATTTTTAACCTGGCAAAAAATGTCAGCAAGAAGCAGAAGGATAACATTTGTTTGCTGATTCTACTGGTGAAAAGGAGCACACACAATTGGTGTCTGCTATTTTCTTAATATCAGGGATGCACATAGCTCTTCATCTTAATATTTCTTCTCAACAAGGAACGTTATGATACGCAAAATGAAAACTTAGAGAAGCATATTCTTTTACTTTTTGTTTTATTGTGTTTTTTATGTATATATCCTTGGTCTTGACCTGAAATCACGTAATACTCATATACTTGAAATTTTGTATTCAACAGAGAAAGGGCAAGAGGCATGAGAAGGTACACGGAATATAGGAGTTGCTAGCAGATTGCCTTCCCAGGACCACTTCTTTTGTCTTTGTTTAGCAGCTACACTGCTTTGCCATCTGAAAATGCTCTTAACTGCATGCCAACTATAGCTTCAAGGGCCACTATCTGCTTCTTAGGCAAGTTCATCACCTTCAATCCTAAACACCCCACTGACTCCTCAGCACAGTTGATGGTCATCTGATGGACAGTTGATTTCATCCTAAACTGCCTAAATGTAGAATCTTCATAGAGGGTTTCTGGACTTGAATTTGAAAAAACTGGTATCATCTTGGATGACAAAATGCATAGATGAGGAAGGTGCTGACATTTGTTACTGGTCATATTCTTTGTTTGGTGGCAACACTTAATCAGTAGATAAAAGATGGTGCACTAACATAATGGTAGAGTGAGTGTGAGATGGTGGCATTTTATCTGTGCTTTCAGTCACCCCCAAAGAATCCAAAGCATTCGTACCCTTGTCTTGGTTCTCCCAATCTTCAAATATATTTCCCTTTTGAGTTTAGGTTATTACTTCCAATCTAAAGAGTTCTAATAAATGAAAACTACATTTAAGATGAAACCATTTTGAGGAGTGTGGTAATACATGCCTGTAATCCCAACACTCTTGGGAGGTTGAGGAGTGAAGACTGAAAATTTAAGCCCAGCCTGGGCAATTTAATGACTTAGTGAGACTCTCTTAAAAAATCATAGAAATATAGCTCAGTGAAATGTCTTAGGTTGAGCCCCCAATACTGAAATTTTTTTTTTTGAGTTTGGGCATGTTAATTTTTACTTTCAAATTTGTGGTCTTAAGTAATTCATAAGTATCAAAAGTACTCTCTTGGAGTCAAGTACAGCGGTGCTTCTCTAACTTTAATGTGCAAACATATCACTGGGGCAGCCTGTGAAATTTCAAATTCTGATTCAATAGCTCAAGCTGCATCCAGATAGTCTGCATTTCAAACTGTCTCCCAGAGAATACTGATGCTACCAGTTTGCATAATGCAATTTGAGCAATGAGACAGACAGCATTTGCAAAGCAAACAGAGCACAGGGCAGATGGTCAGAGAAGTCCACTATTAAATACATACCTACTGAAAAAAGTGTTCAAATTCCTAGTGACCTATTGTCTTACTTTCTATGGGATAGAGTACCCAACACTTCAGGGGGAAGATGTTTCTATTAGTTGATAGTTTAATAGAGCCATGATTTCTTGGCTCCAAAGTAGAAATGGCATGAGGGGGGAATGGTGGAGCACAGCTGCTCATGGCCACCAAGAGGCAGAGAGAGAAAGGAGGAGCTGGAAAGAGAGGTAACACTCTCCACAGGCACATCCTCCCCAGTGGCTCACGCCCTCCAACTGGGCCCATCTCCTAACAGTGCATCCAGCTCTGAATTCATCTATATTTAATCCATGCATGAGGACAGGCCCCCTGGGGCCCAATCACCTTCCAAAAGCTTCATTTTTGAATCTATGAGTTTTGCTGGATGTTTGAGATCTAAATCATAATACCTACTGAAGTTGGATAATGAAATAATGCCTTTACCTGGGAAAACAGTTTAACATAAGGAATCATGAGTTTACTCATCAGAAAATACATTCTCAATTTTCTTAAAAGATTAAGAAAATATTAAGATAATATAAAGAACATGTTGAAAAACTTCTTTGACAATCTGAGAATGACTTTTACAGAGACTGCATGGTGCAATGCAAAGGATAATAATCTGGGAACCATCCAGCTGGGGATCGGAAGTGTACTCTGCTACTTTCCAACTGTGTGTCAAGATAGTTCTAGTTTTCTAACATGTACATCATGGTTAATTTTGTTTTGGTTTGCTTTTCTGTTGTTTTGAGACAGGACTCATTATGTAGTTCAGACTGGCCTTAAACTGTGTAGCTCATGCTGGCTTCTGACTCATAACAATGCTCCTCTCTCAGGCTCCCAAGTGGTGGGATTACAGATGCCTGGCTATACTGTGGGTAATTTTATGGTCAAATATGCAACTCTTAATTTTTTTTGTTTCTTTATAACTGAGCTGGGTTTATCTGATAAGCCTCTCTCTTTCCTCAGAATACAATTTTAGTAACCAAGATAAATTCCGTTATATTTCCCTTAGACATTTATTTATTTATTTTGTATTTTAGGGATGGGTCTACAGGGTGTTCAGAGTCTCACTGCTAGATCAGACTTGTAGTGATTGGTCTATTTACAGTCTCCCAAGTGCTGGGATTACAGGCGGGCCACCACATCCAGTCTCAATTGCCATCTCAGCACTCCTGGGGGTGGGGGAGAGCTGGCACAGCAGGCCCAGGGATTGAACTCCCGCCCCCTGCGCCTATTTGGCCAGCCCTCCCTTAGACTTTTCTTAGGGTCCAGCGCAGAAGTCGCCTTTATTTTTACCAAGGCTTTCTTTCTCTTTCTTTTTTAGTAGCTACTAAATCTGACTGGCAGTGATCCTCTGGCTTCAACCTTCCAAGTGTTGGGGTTACAGGTGCATATCACCATGCCTAGTCTTAATCTCCATCTCAGCATGCCCCCCAGGAGCAGGTCCGGCTCGGGATCGAACCCTGGCCTCTGCACTCTGCCTAAACAGGCGCTTTAGTCTGCTGAGCTATCTGGCTAGCCCTACCCTATTTTTGTCATTTCTGTGATAACATCTGGTTCTCCAAATCTTGTACATTTGTTGGTTGTCAATCTCTTTCCAGTTAGTTCTTTAGGGCTAAAAGATCTACTGTTTTTGTGCTTTTGGCTCCTAAGTTCTTGCATCCTTTTTCCTTACTGGCACTGTAGATCAATCTATGCATTAGGAAAATTTCAAGTTTTTCAATAATATATTTTATGCAATATTTAATAAGTACCAAGTCCCTGCTATGTGACAAGTGCTATACTGGCACTGCAGCTACTGAACCTGCTGTACTGTGGTACTTAGCTCAGTAGATGTTTAATGAAAGCTTGCTGAATATAGATATTTGTTAGTAGAAAAATATCCAAAGAAAAATGAAAATGTTTGGATAAATATTTTTCCAAATCACAACAGCCATTTATGAAAAAATAAATTAATGTTTTAGGAGGATATCTAACCTTTCCAAGAGCAAGTGGAAAATGCCCTTGGATGTCAGAACAGGGCACTGAAGATGGGAATATAGAATATGTTTATGTTCTAAAGATGTCAAGGTTTAGATATGAGTGAAATGTTTCACACAGGTCAACTGTGGTATCTCTGAATTATTAGATCTCAGTTTTATCTAGATCTTAACTTATTTTTTAAAATGCCACTAATTCCAATACCTGATTATTCAGGTATGTGATATTCTCTTACTGCAGCTCCTTTCTTCCCCCTTTGCCTCTGTCTAGGATGCTGAAGTTTCACATACAGCAGCTTTGATATAGGCAATACATGGAAGACCACTACTGAACACATTCATGAACCCGGGAGACTCCAATTGTACTGTTCCGACAGCTCTATCTCATGTGTTTTGGAGCCTTGGAGGTCTTCCGAAATGGGAGAATTGGTGTCACTTGTTTTCAGTGTGGCTTTTCAGTTCTAGATATTGGGGCAGGTTATAAGCTGACTAGGGTTGGAACTGGAAAGGGTTTGCAGATCTCCTCTGTTCAGGAAATGCCTAGCCCCACATGGACATTTTGTCCTCTTTCCCTTGATCTTGGCTGTGGCTGGATATGGGCCAAAGGATATTTTGTAAGGCAGCTCTGGTTCTTTCTTCTCTTTTCCCACAACCTTTTAAAAAACTTAGTGGCTTCTTATTGACAGAAAAAAATAATTGTACAAAACAATTTGCCCTTCTGTATTCTGTAGCTGCTATTATTTCTTCTCTGATTCTACTAATGCATTAACTTTTTAGATTTCAAATTCCATTTGTTTTTTATGATAACAACATAGAAAACTTCAGCTTCCAAAGCTATTTTCTCATCTCTGAATTAAAAACAAATCAACAATAACAACCACATGGCCCATTAAGAGACCTTCCTGGTCCTTAGATATATTTGCCTTCCATGAAAAAGTTTCAAATTCACAGGGCAAGAGAAAGATTACTGGAAAGAGATATCTAACTCATTCTCCTAGAATATAACATCTCACACAAATTTGGAAAATGGTCATGAGACAGCCAGACATGGGGCAGGACTGACTTTCCTAGGAAGCTCTTGGGCATCACATATGGTTTTAGAAATGGACCACAAAATATGGGTGGAAAAGGACAAAGTTGACAAGTGGACAGCCAAATTTGACTAATTGGAAAGTTATTTGAAGCACTTTTATTTTTATATTAAACAAGTATGCATGTATAAGTACAATCAAGTTTTCTTCAATTTTAAATGAAGCACACATGATTAAAATACCAGGTGGATAGAGAGCTAAATATGTTCCTGAGGATACCTGCTGATGCTTCTCGGTCTTTGGGTGATATAACGTATTCATTCCATAAGCACAGGGTTAGGCTTTGCTGTAAACCTCTAGGTTGTGCATAGTCTAAATCTTCCCCTTGAAGATGAAGAGGGGTGAATGAAACCTTCAATCTTTATCAAATGGCTAAAGCCCAATCTGTCTAAAGCAGAGAGCTGGCTGTGCTACAAGAATTCGTGTTTCCATCCTCCTAAGTCCCATCTGTGCCCTGGATGTCACCTGGAGAGATGGTTTTTGGAAGAGCAAAGCAGGAGCAAGCCAAGGACAAAACATCGATGAGTCAGACAGGAGCCATCAGCAGGGGACAGGGCCTCTTCCTCGTTTTCTTGTATTGTTCCCATAATGGGTAGGGGGGTGTTTATTTTAACTCTGGTTTTCTGTGCTTTCAAAGTCTTTTTCCCCCCAGAGATTATAAAAGTTACTGAAGACCTTTTAGAAACTGCATAGTTGTCTATCTCTAAACCCTTTTCAAGTAAGATCCTGAGACCTTTGCTTCTCTCCCCAGGATTACATTTACACGTTTAAGGTTATTTCCAATGAGCCATGGCTGAGAAGAAATAGAAAAAAAAATTTCACAGTGCTTCCTTCCCTCTCCCCAACATACACACAGGCATACATGCTGCAAATGAGAAAAATGTTTGAAATAGAGGCAGACTGTAATTACTCAGGTTGGACTAGGGCCAGGATATTGGTCATTGGATTTTCTCTCTTCCCACCCGTTCCTTCTCTTCTCCCTTCTGTCATCTTTCCCCAGCCATCAGGTGGGTGGGTGGGTTGCTGGCTGGCTGCTGGTTGGCAAGCAGAAATAGTTTGGGAGCAAGTGTTCTTGGGGTTTGTTCACTGAAGGATGAACTAGAGCAACAAAGAACAATTTCTCTCTCAACATTCAGCCAATTTATATCTAAGGAGAGCAGGTGGAGAGAGGCAATGCACGAAGAACTGCAGACACAAGTTTGAGTCTGAATAAGTGATCCTGAGATTTCCCAAGTAAAGAGATGGGATGCAGAAATTAAGTAAACCTAAAGTATGGGCAGGATGGAAAGTGTTTTACCCCAAAAGCAAACATTAAGAGATTCAGGTATCCATCACTACAGATAAGTCACTGTTTTGAGGGGTGTGGGATCAATGTAGATGCCTTTAAAGAAAATGCTTTCCACTATGCAGTGGCTAAGAGGGTAACTAAAAGCCATGGAGCTGAAAACAGTAGAAGTTGAACAGCTTATTTGGGCCAAGTTTGGTTAATTAACTCACCTTTTCTTGTTGATGTGTCCTGTGTTAGCCACCTCACATTGTTTTTACAAGAACATTGTGCATCCAGATTATTTCGGTCATCAGAGATACTCCCAGTAAGTGTGATGATTTGTAATCTGGATTTCCAAGCTGCAGTCTGCTACTGTTCATACAGTTTAAGAGGATTTGTTCAATAAGTAGATATTTGTCTTGCAACAAGACTGTCTGGACCACCTACAAAAGAAAGCGAGCTGAGCTCCAAGGCTTGCTCAGGCAGCTCTCTAGCATCTGGCTGTTGCAGCCCTAGCACTGCAATGCATTGCTGGTTTCTTTTGGTTGCAATAATTTCGTTGCTCCAACCAGGTGGATCTTTCACCTCCAGCACTACCTGTCTGCCTGATTCTGAGCAGTGTATCTTGATGGTCTTACTCTTCCCAGAGTTAGCCACCCATGTATGTTACTCCTTTTTGAAGCCCTGATCACGGAAGCATATCCTGCAAAACATCTCCTGAGATGACAGGGTCTCCTAGCCGGGGGGGGGGGAAGGTTATCTATACCACGAGTCCTGCTCATTAAGATCTGCTATATAAGGCCTCATATTAGACAATTTACAGTCACTATTTCAGTTATTTCTCACAACAATCTGATAAGAGAAAAGTGAAGCATAAGATACTAATAACTTCCTAGGATTATATGAAGAGTAAGTAATTAATATGAATTGTAACCAAAGCCTGTCCAACTCCCATGCCTAATTGTGTGCTGTTGCTTTTGTCATTTTGGTTTGGGCAAATTATTTCCATTCCGTAGTCCAATGTCTATTTCCATCTGTGGAAAGGGTTTAGAGATTATGCATGTCCAACACTTGGTACAATGCTTGTTTTCTAAGTGGTAATTAGGTTTTTTTGTTAATAACTGTGTGACCTTTCTATTCCTTACCAGTCAATGTCTGGTCCTTGGGTCAGCTGCATCTTTTCTGCTTGGCAGCTTGTTAGAAGTGGAGAATCCTGGCATGGTCCCAGACTTACTGAATCAGAATCAACACTGTAACAAGACACTCATGTGCGACTGATACAAGCTTGAAACTTTTAGACACAAGCTTGAAACTTTTAGATGTGCAAGTGGTCTGGCGCACACTTGCACATCCATGGAGAACAGAGCTTGCTGCCTGCCCTCCTCTCCTATACTTTAGAATAATTCCACACAAAAATGTGTTAGTAGTACAAAGGATCCTGTTTAATTTTATCGAGGTGTTAAGAAATTATAAATATGAAATGGGTGTGCTCAACACCATTGGATTAATTCCAGATTTCTACTTTTTCATATTTCGTACTTTTCTTCTCTGGGTGTGAAAACTTGGCTCTGCATCCTCATGAATTGAGCCATGCCTGCTTGCTCATTTTCCCCTCCTCTCTGTGATTCTTGACCCTGGCCTGCCAATCCTTCATCTGCCCTGTGGCTCATTACTTCCTCAGGTAGCACCCTCAACTTACGCAGCTCTTACCAAGAGAAATTACTTGCTTACACTAACCTATTGCTGTCTTCCTGTTGCACTCACTCTTCTTGCTTCTTCCTGGGGCTTGTGGTGGGCAAGTGTGCTCAGACATGGTATGATAGATTTGGAGGGAGCATGGCCTGGAACATGGGGACACTGCTTTGAACTTGCTCCCTGTAACAACTGAATAGATTATGTAATCATCTCTTGCCTTAGTCTCCTCACTTGCAGAACCATGGACATTATCTGCAAATAATTGGAAATCAATAAAGCAGAATATAAGTGGCTTAGCAGAGTACCTAGCTCATACTAACAGTAATGTAATTCAGGCTCTTCTTTATTTTTCTACTTCCCATCTTCGTCTTCTCCCTCTGTTTATTCCTCTCCTGCTTTCCTTTCTCCTTCCTTCCTTCCTTCCTTCCTTCCTTCCTTCCTTCCTTCCTTCCTTCCTTCCTTCCTTCCTTTCTTTCTTCCTTCCTTTTTCCTTAGTAAAACACTTGCTCTGTACCTCAGCATCTCATCTATATCACAACAGTAAACAAAATAGACATTGCTCATTTTCTCACAGAACTTACAAGATAGATGAGAAAGATATTTTTGAAGAATTATGTAAGCCTCCAGCTAGAAATTTTATCACATGTATGTGTAGACCCCAGGATACCGAAGTGGGCTACAGAAAGATGAGCTCAGCCTTTGTGTAGTCATATTCTAGGGAAGAAGAGAAACAACCGGCAAAACCATATAATTCAATGGATAACACGATACCAGATACTAATGAATGCTATGAAGAAGCTCAAGCAGAGACTAAGCTCAGTGTGTGAGTGGTGAATGATATGAGATGGGGCTAGAAATGTAGCTCCTGCAAGGTCACCTAGAGCCACAGAGGCCATGGTTGGGTCTTCTATGTGAAGTCAAAATATGTTTACTCTTCTAGAGGGTCCTTTTTCTCTGTTTGTTAAAGAAGGATATTAATATTTGTCAAGCCAATGTTCTGAGGTGCATTATGAATATCAATCAAGATGAAAATACAGGCTGGGGAGACAGCTTGGTAGTCTAACACCTGCATGGCAAGCACAAGGACCTTGGGGTTTGATCCCTGGTACTGCACGCCATGCCAGCCCTAAAATTCTGAGCTCACAGTAAACAGTTACTGAACTTGGGCATGATGACACATGACTGAAATCCCAATGCTGGGAGGCTGAGACAGGAGGATCACTATAAGTCTGAGCTGAGTAGTGACACCCTGTATCAAATAAATGAAGATTTTAAAAAAAGATGAAAACACAAGAATTTTGTAAAAGGATTATGTTTGTTGTTCCTATATCCAGCAGGAATTTGATAAAATTGTGGTGGATGAAAAGATGCACAAAAGAATAAGATAACAAATGTGCTGGGGATAGCTCTCTGCATAGTCTGTCTTTATTATTCCTAGAAGGGAAGAAAAAGGCACTTGGAAAAGGGTTATAAATTTGAGATCACAAGAAACAAAGGGTGCTTTAGCCAGAGACATGATGAATTTTTACATTTGCAGGGGGTCAGATAGACAGCATTTGAACGGCTTGACAAAAACATTTTATAATGCAGAAATAAAAAGGCTAACAATTTGAAGCTGTCTTGACATTTTTGTGTGTCAGCCCCAAGGCGGCTTTCTTCTCTCCTGAGGATCCTCCTCTTTAATGTGTGGTTGAGGTCACTACTTCCTGGGCTGCACCACCCTGGAGTGGAGGTGGACCATGCCTTTCCATTAGGACCCACTCCTGAGCAGGATTCCCATCCATTGTGCAGTTGACTTCTTCATTCCTTGGATTACGGCTGAAGTCATCAGGGCGATGTGCCCTTCAGCTGAAGCCTATCTGATACGTGTCCACAGCACACCTGAGACATGGAGCAGGTCTGTACTCCCTCGACACCTGGAAAGGTCTCCAGGAGCTCAGAAACCAGTGTAGCCAGAGATTTTGAAAAAGGCAAAGGAAGCTTTTCATAATGTTCTTTTTCTGGCTGTCTCCTATTAGCTTTTCCTGACCTTCTCTTCATTTTCTTTTGATCTGTCCTGTATACTGAGAGACTAATTCCCATGGGAAACATCAACACACCTGAAATGTCTTCTAGTTGGGTCACCTAACAGGTCCCTGCAGGGAGATGGTGAGACAGATGAGGCTGCAATAATTTTACTTTCTTTTTAAAGTCTCTCAGACAAAGTGTGCTTTGGACTGAACATCCTGGCCTCTTAGTTTAACCTCAGGGTCCATTTATATGGCTTCTTCCTCTTGACAACTCCCAGGATCACACCCTCTGCTTATCTGTTTGGAACTAGGGTTGTTCACAGTTGATTTGCTGTAGTTAGCTCTGTGTTATTGAATGCTCTTTCTGTACTTTTATGAAGAGTGCCTTTGTCAGTAAATCTAGTTGAAATAATCCTACTGTAAATTTCCTACTTGTGTAGGACCCTGGTTAGTACAGGTGTGAGCCTGCTGGGTGAAGCCTGGAAGCGTGGCCTGTCCTTGGAGGAAACACAGGGAAGTGGGAAGAACTTTGGCCTCAGATGAGCAGTGTTTGGGTGAAGTTTTGTGGCATCCAAATTTGGAACTCCAGGGCTCTGGGAGATGGCTCAGTAGAGTAAGTGCTTCCCTGGCAAGCTCAAGGGCCTGAGTTCAATGTTCAATAGCTGGTTTTGTTAAAAAAAGAAAGAAAGAAAGAAAGAAAGAAAGAAAGAAAGAAAGAAAGAAAGAAAGAAAGAAAGACCAAAAACAAAAAAGCAAAAACAAACTTGCAACTCAACACATTTTAGGTTTCTCATCCTTGATTACAAAAATAGGTAATGAATCTCTTTATAAATGCTTGTACAAGATGCCCATACAAATTAGAGCCAAATTCTGGTTTTCTCCTACTTTTACAAATGCTTTTTTTTATTTAAGAGAAAAGGTCAAATGGGATTAGGAGAGGGACAGGCAAGCTGGTGAAAAATCTAGGCAGTTGATTCTATCCTTTCAGCAGAAATGCTTGAAGAAAAGAGATGTGCTTTTTCTCCAGTCAGTGACTTGACTTTTCTGCAGTAGAAATGTTTCTCAAATGCCCAATCAGAGCAGGGCTTAGCCAACCCCATTGAAGTCACTGATGCTGAGAGAGTCCAGGTTCCTGCTGCTGGGAAAGTGGCCAGAATGGTGAGAGAGTGTCATAGTTCAATTCAGGGTTCTTTGACAAAAACACCACAGACTGGGGAACTTGAACTCCATGTCCTTCTCACAGATATAGAAGCTCAGAACCCAAATATTAAGGTGTTGGAAGAATTTTGATTGATGAGGGATTACTTTGCTTCCTGGTTCACAGAAGGCTGTCTTTTAACTATGCTCCTTCACATGGCAGAAGATGCAAGGATCTGACTCCAGTCTTTCTTAAGAAGGCATTAACCTCATTCACGAGGGCTCCCTCTTATGACCTAATCATCTCCTCTCAAAGCCCCACATCCTAGTATCATTACGTTGCAAGTTAGACTGTCCACATGAATGGGGCAGAAGGGGTGGACACAAACATTCAGTATCACAAAGGGTAACTGGCTCTGTAAATGGGGGTGATGAAAGGGAGCAACTCAGTCCCCAAATGTCCTTTGACCTAGAACTGTGTGGAATTGTCCTCCAGTCACAAGATAAGATTTTTCTCCTCCCCACAGGAGATTTGCCTTTCTTGGTAACCCAATCTTTTTAAGAGCAGAAGCAAAGGAGACTTAGAGAAGCAAAGGCAGCTGTAGCCCTCTGCCTCCTAACTTCTGTTTGCAACTCATTGTAGATCAACATTTGATATAAGAAAAACCTGAATTCTTATGCAACTTGACCTATTTTCTTGCATCACCTAAGAATGCTGTCCCGAGTCCTTCCCACACCCTGGATCCTGCCCCACTTCTTGTAAACCGAATCATTGTGCTCTCATGTAGTATATATTCCTTTGGGAATACACTGGCCTATTGGTTACTTAACAAAGGCATTCTAAGCACCTTTAGGATGCCAGGTTGTTTTAGGACACAGCTACTAGAAGAGCTGCTAAGAATCTTGCCTTTTAGAAACTTTCTATTCCTGTATTTTAGCTATTCCCTTCCTCATCAGCAATAAAGTAAGGCAAAGCAAAGCTACAGAAGAGTGCAACAAATGTTTGTAAGCCTTTTTTGATGGGTGGGTAAGGAACTCAGTAATTGCAAGTGGTGACTAAAGTGGAAAGATTAAATAGCTCTGGAGCCAGAATATGTACTTGTGTTCATATTCAGACTCTCTATCTCACTAGCTGTGTGACCTCTCAAAAATTTCTTAACCTTTCTGGGCCTTGGATTTATTGTCTGAAGAGGGAAAGTATCTGTAATACCAGTGAGGACCTCTAGGATTTATAATATCAGCTATGTAGAAGCCCTCCATAGAACTTGTCTTTTTAACTCATGGACAAAGATTACGTGGTTGATGCCTAACATGGCCTTCTAAGTACAGTTCTAAACATCTCTCAGCCTTATAGATAGAGCTTTATTACTATGTTTATCTTAGTGATGAAAATATTAAGACACAAGAAAATTAGGTAATTTGTCAATATGTGTTCAAATTGGATTTTAAATCTGGGCCAGGTGGGTCCAAAGGCCCTTTTCCTCTTCACTCCACTCTTGTCGAGGCGGTGAGCCTCAGCTCAGCTAATCAGTCTTTGGCTATGTGTACCATGTCCCCATTCAATTGCACGCATGTCAGAACCAAAGAGTGAGCATGATCTAGTTTTGATCATGGCCTCCCTTTGACCATTCTTTCCCTTCCTTCCTCTAAGGCAGGCATGTTGGGGTAACCGCGCAGGGGCTTAGAGGTTCTGCGACCTACATTTAGCCAATAAAGAAAACAAGACTGGTTCAAAGGAAAGCAAGCAGCAATGCAGTGCAGGCGCCTTGTTGCCTTTGCCACCTTGTGCTCTCCTCAGGGATAATTTCCTGTCCCCGTGACAGTATCTCCTCCTCCTCCTCAGTGCAGAATTTGTGAGGTCCGGAAAGTGTGCTTCTGCACTTCTCCTCCCCGGCTGAAGCAGGCACGGTCGTTTTTAACCTCATACGTGGGGGGTTCTCCTTATTCCTGTCACACACAGAGGCTCCCACTGTCTTGTCCTCTGTTGGAATCACATTGGACTTGCTTTGCATTTGTTCCTACCCCCAGAGATACGTGCCTTTGGTAATGACCTGAGCTGAATCTATTATACGTAGGAACATAAAGATGCCCTCCTGGCTGCATTACAGTTCTGTAGCATTTTCCTATTATCCCCTCACCTCCTAATGCAACATAATTTATGCACCTTTTGACCACTGCCATGCATTCAGCAAATATCTTTATTGGGCTGCCTCTAACAATGCCTGGGTCTGTTTCCTGTGTGATGGCTACTAACTTAGATTTATCAGTATATAAGAACATTCCACAATCTTCACAGTCTGAAGTTCATGTATGGAACTAGGAATAAGAAAGATTAACACATTGAATTAATAGATAAGATAGTCATTTGTTCTTAAGGCTGCCTATTCAGTTTCAGTATATGTGCTGCTGAGGCAAGCACAGGCTGCCTATTCAAAAGGGAAAAGCACTTTTTACAAGATAAAATTCTAATTGTGAGCCGAGGAATTCCTTAATATTTCTTTGTAATGTACATAACCATGGTATAGTAATTTGTATAGTATTATTCCATGAAACAATTATGTCAGCCTGCATCACCAATGGATCAAATAGCCTACCTATCTTTCTCTCTCCCATACACATACTTATTTAGTTTTGTTTTAAAATATACTCTAATAATTGACCCATAGGAATTATAGCTATGTAAGAGTACAGTGTGACTTTTGAACATACGTACTCTGACTACATCAGAGTAATCGGCATATTGATCACCCAGTCACATTTCATTTCTTTGTGTTGAGAATTTGCAAACACATAATGACTGCGGGATCAGTTATTCTCTTACTGTTTCAGGTGAAATATGTTTTCAGAAAAGATTGAGAGCCTGTGGAAATCTCTGATGTGCTATATCTGATAGCATCTAGATTAGGTTTCAAAAATTTTAATTGTTTCTAATATTAAAATCTTTTGTATTCTTCCTAAGCTTCTAATACAGTGTTAGGGATTTAATTGGTATCAATATATATTTCTTTGTGTGATTCATTGTTAATTAAATAAAGACTGTAGTGTGTGATAGAACAGCAGGCTTAAAAACAAAACATGTTTTGCTCCAGATAATCTTTTTTCATGGAAGAAGAAGTCAGAAAATTTCTCATCAATATATTTTTCATGAAACCATATATGCAAGAGTAGGCTCTGGGGACATTTAGAAAATAAAATCTCTCTGAGGAGCTCTTAGAAAGTTGGCTTTAGGTCAACATTGCCTCTGGGTTGTCCTCATCAGGTAGGTTTCTCCTTTTTTTTTTTGGTGGAACCAGGGGTTGAACAAAGACCCTTGTATTTGCCAGGCAAGGGCTTATTCTGTTGAGCCATCTCCCGGTCCTGGCCTCATTAGGTAGGAATGGAGGCATGTGAGATCTGAACAATAAAAAGCAGGGGAATTGAATATAATGGAGATATATGAATACCTGTGCCTTGGTGTAAAGAGAAAATTGTTTTCTTCCATGCCCAGAATAGTGGCTGGCCCTAGTAGGGATGCAATAAACATTTACTGAATTAATGTAGATAAATTTTAGGAATGTGGAAGTCAAACATGTGCTGTGATTTCTTAAGTCTGTGGTCATGGATACCTGGGCCGACAGTTTCTTCTGGAAGAAATTACAACAGTATAATGAAAAGCTGAAGATGATCTTTGGATAACTAGTTGTCCATGTGATGTGGTCTGTGTGTGTGTGTGTGTGTGTGTGTGTGTGTGTGTGTGTGTATAACACTGACATGCCCTATAGATTAATTTAGGTGGTCAAATAACTCAGTTTCAATAACAGTTAGGAACTGGATGAAAATGTGGGAGAATCAGGACCTGATTTTCCCCATCAGCTGACGGATCCCTGTTTGTGGCTTACATTATTTGCCGTTTTGCCTAGAGAAAAGGGCTTGATGGTGGGAAGGCTTGTAACAGGTGTAGTGTATGCCCTTGTTTTTTGTAGTAGCAGATGGTGCAGAAAGATGATGGTCTCTATGGGGCCATTACAGGGTAATGGACAGAAATAAGTGGGCACGATGATAGGTCTCAGCACAGACAGCCAGGTCTTGGGGTCAGTCCAGTTTTTTAAAAAACAGTACATATGCACGGAACAGCCTTATCCATCATCTCAGAAGGGCCTATTTAAAACTCCGGTTCTTTCTTTTCATTTTCCTCCATGTGACTCCCCCCATCAACCAACTTACTTCTCATTAGGACTAAGGAGTATATTTAAAAATATCTAATGAAAGGGCAGTTTTTCTGATAGTTCTTTCTCCCTTACTAAAAAGGAGTGGGTTATTTTCCTTGAAACGCCCAGCAATTTCTATTTTTATTGTAACGGATTTTGTGGAACCTGTTCTTTGATCTTGCCCTCTTAAAAACCAAAGGAACAAAGGAAGGTTAATTCTAGCAGTTCTATCCTAATGTACCTCTGTTATTTTGCACGAAGGACATGGCATGAATATAATTTAACCTGATACTGAACTGAGGATATGATTATTTTCTTCAATTCAAAGGAAATTTTCAACTTCCTTCAAAAAGGCTGAAGTACATACTTTCAGCCTCAATATATATATATATATATGTATATATATATATATTACATATATGCTGAATGTATATATTCATGTATCTGAATTTATCTATAAATTTGACAGTGCCAGGCAAATATTTCAGCAGTACCTAGGCTCATCTTCTTGCTTTCCTTGTTTAAATTTTATTTTGTAATATCTCAGCCTCAGCAGTATTTCAGGAATAGTGTTCCCTTGGCTTAATTCAATTTTTCCACATGATGTATTCTTAGACTGTCCCTCGTCTTCCTTTCACTCGCTGACAACATTGTTTAGTCCAATTGGAGCTAAAATGCACTGAAAGCATGCATGTACCATTTCTGCATTCTGCCTGATTTTTTAACAGAGCTGTGTTTATTAGCAGGGGTTTCTGTCTACAGGTTGGTTAAACGGTTTTCATCCCTTTTAAGAAAAGAAAGAGTAAAGCGTTTTGTGTTGCCTTTGACAGATAAAAGGTTGTTCATAGTCACAAGCTCCCCAAACCTATTGACACTTCTCAACGCATCTGAGTGTGCATACGTGTACATGCACGGGTGTTTTATACACATCCCCATGTGCCTACAATGAGATTTATGTTCTTATTTCTCAGTGGCATAATTATTGATGCTTCCTAAAACCTCATTATCCATCAGAATATGAGACCTGCAGAAGTGCTTTATTTCCTGCATTAAAAATATTTAAGCATTTATGATGTGGCTTTTATAGGGCTAAACTATACATTAAAATAGACATTTGAACTATGGTTAACCTTGGCAGTGCACACATGTGTGGGCCCCAGAGGGTTAATTTTTGATCGCCTGCTCTACCTGCACCCTCAGTATTGAAAGAAGCCTGCATAAAAAAGAACAAAAACAGGCTGTCTTTGTGATGTCACGCGCATCTGCCTCTAAATTTCAGTATGGAACGTAAATGGCAACAAGAATTGAAACAGAAAACAGAAGAGAAATCTCTCTTGAACTGGGATAATTCCAATTTCAAGCCCTAAATTAATTATCTCTAGCTTTTACAATTTCTCCAACAGTGTAGTCTGTATGGGTGGCGATGGGGTGTGGAAGGCGAAGGAGAGTCTAAGAACTGACTCAATTAGAAGAGAGCCTGTGTCAGTCCCTTCCCCCTAATTTGACTAAATTGCCAAACAACAATCTCTGGAGTGTAAACAAAGTTAAGAGAATGAGTTTTTTTTTTTTTTTTTTTTTTTTTTCTAATACTAAGGAGCCTGCAGAGAGGCAAGATTATTGCAATACTGATTGTACAGACTAAACTTATAAAATGGAAACAATACACATAAAGGAAAATCTTCACGTTAGCTGTACAACTTAATATAAATTTCTTTTATCATTTGCTGTGCCTAATTAGCCCTAGCTTCATTTTGCAGGCAATATTTAATCCTTGGTATCGTTAATTTATCTTTTTTTAATGTTATCATTTTACATCAGGTACAATTATTCATTCCTGTCTAGTAAGAATAAATTTGCCCAGGAGTTGCAGCAAGATAAACATTGCTTAGAAACCATAATTTTTCTATTGTGCTTGTCTAGTTAATAAAGGCAGGCATTTTATTTTCCCCTGGTGACCACTTATATTTTGTTCAGTAATTAAGGAAGTAAGTTGGTGCTTCTAGATTTTAGCCTTTCTAGAACCTCAGCAGATATGCCTAGGGTGCCAGAAGCAGTCTTATGAGATGCTGAGTAGTTACAGAAAAGAGTGACATAAAACCAGGCAAGATTCTAATAGTTCCACTTCAAACTAGTATCAATAATTTTAGCAATGTCAGGTATGTCAAATATATTCTAGCAGGGAATAATCTACAGGTCTCTTTTTAGCATGTGTGTTTCAGAGTTTCAGAAATACTTCTAGCCACAGTGGAAAGAAATACACATACTCTCTTCTATATTTTTATGCATGTGTTTGCACATAGAGAAAGAGGTATCTTTGTTGTCAAGTGAGGCTTGAGTCCTGACTCTGCTCATTAGCTATGTGGTCTTAAGCAAATTGTTTAACATTTTTTAAAGCCTTTTCTGTTTCCTTTATAGAGAAATAATGATATCACTTACTTTATTTAAATTAATATCTTTATTAATGCGTATTTGTATGTAGACTATGCTTTGCACTATGGTGCTCAGTTTTGCATAACTTGTGAACTCACCGTACTGTCTTTAGTTTCACTTTGTCATTCCACACAGCACAGTTGCAAGCTGTCCTTGTGAGGTGTGATTTCCTGCTTTGTTCTATTCATGTTTCGAGTTTCCACCCAGATGTTTCCTCTTCCTGGAAGCATCTCCCTCCAGATGTAATCTTATCTCCTATATAGCATAGCATTCTGAACCCAACTCCTAAAATTTCTGTTATTATAAGTGTATTATAATTGCTAGCTTCCATGTCTTCCTCTCTGGAAGGCAAACTTCATGTCTTATTTTCCTTGGCATCCCCACTACTTTGTGTGGGGAAGGATAAATTCTTCCTGATTAGATAAAATGCCATTATTTATGTATACAAAGACAGGTCTTTAGGGATATTGTTCTCCTTATGTTACTTTTCTTCTCATGTTGTCTTTAACTATGCTTTTATTTTTTATTTAAGTGATCTTCAGAGCTCATGATATCCCTTTCTAAAACCTTATTTTTATCAGGGCAAAAGAATTGTGTGCTAAAAATTATAAAATACTGCTAAGGGAAACTAAGATAACACAAATATATAGAAAGGTATGTCATATTCATGAATTGGAAGACTTAGTTTTGTCAAGATGATCATGGTACCTTGATTGTTGACTTGATAGGATTAAAGGTTCCCAGCAGCTGAGTGATATATAGCTCTGGGAGTGCCTGTGAGGTTGTCTCAAGAGAGGCATGGCACATTGGCCAGACAACTAGGTGAAGGGGACATGCCCTAACTGTGGGTGGCACAATCCAGTACACTTGCAGCCTGGATGGAATAAAAGGGGAAAAAAGGAGGAAGCCAGCCTGCAATTACAAAGCTCTGTTCTTCTCGAGTGGTTATGACTTTCCCCACTACCATTGTCTGTGGACATCCGACTTCAGCTTCATCAGCCCATCCTGGTGGACTCACACTTCTAGGCCATAAGTCTTATTTGTTTAGTTTTCTGAGCACTGCATCTTTTGTTCTGAGGTGGACAGAGCAATTATTAGACCTTCTGTCTCCCCAGCCTGCAGGCAGCTCTTGTGGATTATCTCTTCTCTGATTCTGTAAGTCTTGAATAACTGAGTCATATAAATGCATATTGCTCCCCTAGAGAACCCTAATCCATACACTATCCACCATGTTCTGTAGATCAAAATAATCTCCATCAAAATCTCAATAACATTTGTATTGAAGTAGGAAGATGAATCCTAAAATTTATAGGAAGTCCCAGTGAACCTTGAACAGCCAAAAATATTTTGAAAAAGAATACAAGGTCTTATATTCCTGTTTTCCAAGCATTACAAAGTAACAATCATAAAAACACTGTAGTACTGTTGTAAACACAGATAAACATACCAATGAAAAGATGGAAATGGCCTCAGACATATGAAGAAATGATCTTTGGCAAATGTGCCAAGACCACTCAATGGGGAAAGAGAAATCCCTTCAATATTTAATACTGAAAGAACTGGATACATTAATGCAGAAGAATTGGACCCATCTTATACCATATAAAAAATTAACTCAAAATAAATTATGAGTCCAGCTGTGACGGTACACACCTATAATCTTAGCAGTTGGGAGGCTTAGGCAAGAGGATCACTGCATGTTTAAGGAACTTCATAGTGAGACCCTGTTCTAACCATCCCCCACCACACAAAGGATCATTACCTAAATATAAGACTAAAATTATGAAATTTGAAGGAAAATATAGGGAAAAACTGGACCTGGGAGTGTTTCTTTTAAAGACATAAAATACAAAAGAAAAATAGATAAATGCTAATACATCTAAGCTAGAAACTCTTGTGCATCAAAAAGAATGTTAATGAAGTGAAGAGATAATTTATGGAGTGGGAGAAAATATCTGTTAAGGAGTTAATGTCTGGAGTATATAAAGAACTCCTGTAATTCAACAACAAAAATCACTTCACTTCATTTAAAAATGTAAAAGAACTTGAATAAATGCTTCATCAAAGATAATATGGAAACGAGAAATATTTGAAAAGATGCTGGCCATCACTAATCATCAGATAAATGTAAATAAAAATCACAATAAAGTGTAACCTCATACCCATAGGGAACTATTTAAACAAACAAACAAAGAAACAAGCCCTCCAGAATAGCTAACATGATTTTGAGGACAGAGAGACACTGGGACATTGTGTCGGTGGGATTGTAAATGGTGCCACTATTGTGAAAAATGCTATGGAAGTTCCTAATAAAATTAAAGCAAAAATTGTCATATCATACAGTTCTACCATTTCTGGCTACAAAGCCAAAGCATATGAAATCAGTACTTTGAAAGACAGTTGTCTTTCTGTGTCCACTGTAGCACTGTTTATAAAGGCAAGAGGTAGAAATAACTTCAAATGTACACTGAAAGTTAAATATATAAATGAAACCAAGTACACACATACAGTGTAATAGTGTACAGATATGAAAGGAAAGAATTCTGTCACATGTCATAACATGAATGAAACTTGAAGTCATTATATTAATAAGTCAGTCACAAAATCATCATGCTAAATAAAATAATTCAGTCACAAATACATGTGACTTTGCATATAGGAGATATATCAAGTAGTCGATTTCATAGAAACACAAAGTAGAATGGCAGTTACCAGAGGCTGCCTACAGGAGGAAAGAGGAGTTATTGGATGGGTAGAGTTTCAAATTTGCAAGATGGAAATGTTCTAAAGATCTGTTACAAGCTCTGTATATATACTCAGCACTACTGATCTGTACAGTTGAAAATGGTTAAGATGTTAACTTTCATGTGTTTTTTAACCACAGAAAAATGAATGGTATACAGTATTCAGGAGAATTACATGCCATTTTGTCTTCTCCTTTAGGATTTCATGATAGATTTTTAGCTCTTCAGATAAGCAAAATATACTAAAATCCTCACATATTTTACTGTTTTAGTGAATATGGAGACATGCCACCTGTTAAGCACAAAATGGAAAAAGAATAGAGGAAATAAAAACATAAATAAAATTAAACAAAAGTGAAATTTTCATGCAAGGCCATTTATGAGATTTGATTTGCTGTTTACCAACTGCACAGATCTCCAAGTAGGACAGATTTTATTTTTTTAACCCTACCATGAGAAGCTGGCCATATACTCCACAGGTGAGGCTATGAGTGTCTGCACATGGACACGTAAGGCCCAGAGAGACTGTGTTCTTCTCAGGGTTGCTTGGCTTTAGGACTGAAGTGAGTACCTCAGTAGGATCCAGGTGGTCCCTCTCCCAGGGTGCTTGCCTGGTCTTGGTCTTCAGAATTTATGTGTTTGTGTCACTTCAACAGTCCTGCCTCAGGGGCACACAGCCTTCCAGATTATCTTCTACTTTGTTTGAAAATTAAGGGCAAAAGCTAGCAGGGTAAATGAGGAGCAAATGGGAAATGACCAGGGAGTGATGAGCGAAAAAAATGAGATGGGTCTGGAGCACATTGGCAAAATCTAATATTTCTGTCCATTGCCAAAACAGATCCTATAGCCACTTTGCTGGTATCTGTGTTTGTGTGTGCATGTGTGTATCACAGTCTATCTTCTTAGATGTGTGTTCAATAGTAGTGACAATTCTACAGACCCAACAAATATTCTGAAACTAAAGCCGCATAGTTAATCCCATTTAGCAGGAGACAGTGTTATTATCTAAATTTGAAGCTCTAATTAGATGTCACTAGATGTTTTCAAGTTTTCCTCTTCCAAACAAATTTTGAAAGCAGAATAAATATTACTGGAAGCTAGGGGAGATGTTTGATCTCTGTTCCTCACCTCCAAATCTTTTTGGAGGGGAAAGAGGCTAGCTAGCAGCCCAGATGCAGCCCCTCCTTTCACTGTTTTTCACCACCGTGAATGGCTACCCCTTTCCTGTGCCACTCTGCCTTGGAGCCAGCTGAGTATGGACTGAAACCTCCACTAACTGTGAGCTAAAAAAACCTTTCCTTCCATAATTCTTCCAGAATTCCATTAATCTGGATGCTGGGTATTTTGTGATGGCATTGAAAGAGAAGTAACTAAGACAGTAGGGTAAGTTAACATTAAAGAGAAGGTAAAGAGGCAAACTTGAACATGAACTTTCTTTTCTAATTTTTTTTGTGTTTTAAAGAGAGTGCAAAATAGTATTAAGGCAGGAAAATTGCAAGTGATACAAAATTTCACTTAACAAAGTAATATGAATTTCATGGTATTTGTTGTAATGCATAGTGCTGTCTTCCAAAGTAAACTTTCTGTCCTTTCATGTAGTCTTACCAGATATAACAGGAAAAAATCCTTTTGCTCTTTATCTATTTTTAAGTATGTCTGAGTTACTTTCATGTCTTCTCCTGCTCCAACCTCTGTTTCTTTATTATATACTGCATTGTGTTTGCCCCAAATTCTTATGTTGAAATGTGATACTCTCTCTTTCCAGGGAGTATATTGATGCTTTTGATTTTTTAAAGGTTTAAATGTGTTTTGTAATGTTTCCAGTACATAATGATTACTTTCATCAGTGGGAGTTAATCCATGTACATAATACATCTGGCTTTCTTTTTTTCTCATTCTTTTCCCTTCTCCAGTGCTATCCTTTTCTTAGTCACCTTCACGTTTGCAAGAGACCAGTTTCTCTCTTTTCCTTTACATATCTTTCGTTTCTATCTAATTTATTTATTTAAGCTTGTGTGTCTGACTTATTTCACCTAACACTGTGGTCTTAGAGTGCATTCCATTTCATACAGATGATTCAAATTTATTTTTTTGTAGGGTAGAAGTTGTGTGTAACTATCTTATTTTCTTTATTCATTCATCTGCTGATGGAATCAGGCTGTTTTCTGAGGTTCAGACATTATGAGATGCCATTGCTATAAACATGGGTATGCATACATTATTGTAATATGATATCTTTAACTCTTTGGGGAAGATACCTCAAGGGGAATAGGTGAAATGGATTTTCTAGTTTTAGTTTGTTGAGGGATTTCTCTACTGATTTCCATAATGGTTGTTTTAGTTTATATCGCCTGTAACCGTGTAAAAGGGTTCCTTTTCCCCCTGAAGACTTGCCAGCATTTGTTATTATTTGATTTCTTAGAGATAGCCAATCTTGTTGGAATAAGGTAGACTCTCAGTGTTGTTTTAATTTGCCTTCTCTAATGCCCAGAGACTTTTTTCCTTGTATTTTAGGGAAGGGTTTACAGGGTGTTCAGGGTCTCACACTAAACCGGACTCAGTGATTCTCCTGTTTGCAGCCCCTGAAGTGCTGGGATTACAGGTGAGTGTCACTATACCCAGTCTTAATGGCTGTCTCAGGATCTCCCAGGGGCAAGGGGAGGCATGGCAGGTGCAAGGACTGAATTCTGGCCCCTGTGCCTGTTTTCACTAGAGATGTTGAATATTATTTTCATATTTTAGTTGCCTGTTTTTTTTATTTAGTCTTTTTGTGTGGGAAGTATTCTACTTTTTTGAGATCTTTATATTCTATATATTAGTTCTCTGTCTTAGGAAGAGCTGTCAAAATTATTTTCTATTCTTTAGATTATCCCTTCATTCTGCTGATTATTTTCTTTGCTGTGGAGAAGCAATGCAATTTGATATAACCTCATTTGTTGATTCTTGATGTTATTTCTTGTGCAATTAAGGTTCTGTTCAGAGACATTGCTTATGCCTATGTCTTCATGTGTTTTACCTATTTATCTTCCAGTAGGTTAAGTGTTTCTGTTTTAATATTTAAATCTTTGATCCATTTGGATTTTAGATTAGTATGTGATGAGATATATGAACCTAGATTCAATCTTGTAGACATGGAGAGCCAGTTTTTCCAGCATCATTTGTTAAAGAGGCTATCATTCCTCCAGCATATGTTTTTTTTTTTTATTCTGCTATCAAAGATCAAATAGCTGACCATCTCTGGAGTTCTTTCTTCAACCTATATTCTGTTTGATTGATCCACATGTATGTATTTGTGCTATCAAAATGATTTTGTCACTGTAGATTTGCAATATCGCATGAAATTTCGGGACTGTATTTCCTTCTTTGCTCTTATTATCCAGGAACACTTCTGGTTTTATATGACCTTTGTGATTGTTTTCTCTAGTTCTGTGAAGAATACTGTAGGTATTTGTATTGAGATTGTGTTAAATATACATTATTTTTTAACTTAGGAAAATTTTGACAATATTAGTTCTACTTGTCCAGAAATGGGAGATATCTCTCCAGTTTTGATATCTTACTTGACCTTTTTTTTTTTTTTTCTCAGAATACTATAGTTTTCATTATGACAATCTTGCAATTTCTTTGTTAGGTTAATTCTTGGTGTTTAATTTTTTCTTGAAGTTATTGTAAAACGTAGTGCTTTTCTAATTTCTTTCTCAGTAAGTAGGGTTCATTATTGATGTACTGGGGCACTCTGACTTTTGGGTCTTAATTTTCTGCTGAATTTGTTTACTAGTTTTAGGAGTCTTTGGTGGAATATTTTATGTCTTCTCTGTAGACAAACATGTCTTCTGCAAGTCATGTTAGTCTGACTTATTTTTCTGTATGCCTCCATTTTCTTTCTTTCACTTGCCTGAATGCTCTGGCTAACATTTCAGGTACTGTCTTGAACAGGAGTTGTGAGACTGACATGATTGTTTTGTTCCTGATTTTAGAAGAAAAGCTTTTAGGTTCTTTCCTATTGTTGTTGGCAAGAGGATTGTCATAAATGGCTTTTATCAGATTAAGCCCAGGACATTTTGCTTCTTATTTTCTTCAGTATTTTTGGTCATGGGCAGAGGTTGGAATTTGTCAAAGAAAGGTAAATGAGGGGTGAGTAAGGATATCTGATCTAGTGGAACTTGTGCTCTTTTAGGAAGAAAAGCCATCAGGACTTGGCTCCATGTGAAAATATAGCAAAAATGTCAGCAAGCCAGGAAAGCCCTTGCCAGAACTCAGATGTGTCAGCACTGCAATCTAATATTTCCAGCCTCTAGAATATCAGGGTGTACATCTTTTAAAAAAGCTACCAAAGAGATAGTATTTTGCTATGGTCTCCCAAACTTACTAATACACCTATCTTAGTGCCAAAACTCCCCTGGATTACCATATAAAATTGCTAAATGTCTCTCTGTTTCTAATATAGTACTCAAGTCATTCTCCATAGTGAGTCAGTGTATGATGTACTAATTCTCCACATAAATATTTACTGAATAGGAAATGAAAGCATATGGACAGAGAAAGACTTGTACAAGAATGTTTATAGCATTTCTATTTGTACTAGTCCCAAACTTAAAACATTAGCAAGTGAATAAAATTTAGCATATTCATACAATGGAATATTTTATATCAATAAGATGAAAACATTAAGTTCTAGTGTTCTACACACAATAAAGTTACTATAGCTTAAAACAATATATGTTCTATTTTGTAAAGAACTAGAAGAGAAGAGTTTGAAGGCTTCCAACACAAAGAAATATTAAGTACAAATCCTGAGTTCCCTGGTTTAATCATTAAACATTGCATATGAGATATTACACTGCTCCCCATAAATATGTACGATTATTACACAGAATTTAAAAATGAAAACTTAAAGGGAACAATTTTATCATAGTCATGTAGCTTAGCTATAAAATATGATACTGAGAAAATGACATCAACTGCCACTTAGCTTGATTTGTGTGACATTCTTCAGCTAGGAAAACTAAGTTGTAATGTTAGAAGTTAAGGCAGTGGGTGTGATGGTTGTAAAGGGTGTTGCTGATTAGAGAGGGGGATGAGGGAATGTTATAAAGGTGATGTGAATGTTTTACATATGGACTGAAATTGTGATTGTATTACTGTGAACATTTGTCAAACTGATACTACGTCCATACCATGTATATTTTATTGTATTGAATTACAAGAATGAAAGTAGATACATACTGTGCAATAGTTACTGATGAACAATCAGCTAAGTGTAGATTTTTAGGAA
The DNA here is from genome assembly GCA_004027165.1 of Ctenomys sociabilis. Lineage (NCBI taxonomy): Eukaryota > Metazoa > Chordata > Mammalia > Rodentia > Ctenomyidae > Ctenomys > Ctenomys sociabilis. Next base: position 6,754 of record PVKA01016147.1, on the reverse strand, counting down.
ACAAAAATTGTTAAGAACTCTACCATTTTGTCTTCAATTTGCCTCCAAATAGAAGTGTGTGTAGAGAAGTTCATATTTCAATGTAATACTTCATATGTCGGTGTATTTGTAAGATGTAACCTGATTACTGCCAGCTTTGTTTTTGCCTGCCTTGATTACTTAGGTCCTAACACTCATTTTATTTATCAGGTTCGATTTTTCTTTTGGACAATTCTTCTATAAATTGCAAGTGATGTTCATACAACTGTTCACCAACTTGTCTTTCCTGTAATCAATGGGATGACTCAAAAGAAATATATAGGTCAGTGAGTAATTCTTCCATGGAAGTTACTATCTTTCAGAGAGAGATATCCATTGTTAGAGCTAAGTTGTTCTGTTTCTGATGTCTTGAGATCTCCTGTCTTCCTTGAGGTTTGTAATGTTACTATGCCCTGCACAGCTATGCATTCCCTTGAGCTTTTCCAATCAATTGTTTGAGTCTTCTGGTTTATATGATTGAACTCACTTTCTGTCATTTGTAGCCAAAGAATGTAATATACTTGTCAGTGGTAATATTAATATTTAATTAATATTGTACATTAAGACAATACTTCCTATTGTCTTAGTGACAAAATAAAAATCCCTTAGCATGGCTATTTAGGATAGGCTGTCCCAGAACCCAAACCTGAGGAAAATGGTGAGTACAAATAGTTTATTTTGAATGGTTGGAGAGATAGCTCAGCAGACTAAGTGCCCTCTTAGGCAAGTACAGGGACCGGCATTCAATCCCAGGTACCACATGTGACGCCGGTCCCATCCATGGGCACCCTGACCCAGCCACCGAGACCAGGCATGGTGGTGTGTGCCTGTAGTCACAGCACTGGGGAGGCTGAAAACAGGAGGAGCACTATGAAGCTGATGTTTACGCAACTGTTGAAAAACTGTTGAATCTGAGCTGTATAGTGAAACCTTGTACCAAATACATTTTAAAAAAAGGTTCATTTCAGGGATAATCCAAGGTAGAAATGATAGGAGACTAGAAAAATAAGATGGCAAAGGGAAGGAAATCTATGAAGGACACAAAATTGAACTGGTTAATTGGGTGACTGGAATTCAGTTCAGCAGGGAATGTTGGGAGATGGCACAGGGCACTATAATACTGCTCCCCCTTGTGGAGTGGAGAAGCTGGGAGCATTCATTCATCTTCCCACTATGGTTACTATAGTTATCATTTAGATGCTGCCCTTGCTACATTAACTCCCTGGAACTCTGATGCAGGCCCTTGCAGGGCTTAGAATAAACTCTGTGGAGAGCTGTAGAAGCAGGCACTGTAACAACCACAGCAAAATTATGTCACTGGCCATGCAAACATCTGCAGACCTAGCTCCTGGTGCCACAGTTTGGACCACCTCTGTCTTGGAGGTCTATGTGGTTGCTACACAGTACTCTCTTGGTCCCTAAAGGTGCTATACTTCCTAACCCTCATGCCTTTGCACAGGTGGAGCCATTTGGAATTTTCCGTCTTACTCCAAACTGCGTATCTTAGTCACTTTCTCATTGCTGAGGTGTAGTACTGGTCACTCATGACTTAAGGAACAAGAGATTCATTTTTGGCCATAGTCCTCTGGTTTCAAGGCAGCATAGTGTGGCAGAGGGGCATAGCAGAGGAAGAGCTGCTCACAGCATGTCACTCAGGAAGCAGAGGAAAAAGACAATCCAAGGACAGAGAAAGATCCTCACAGCTCATGCCCTTAGTGAGTGGTCTCTTGTTGTCAAGCTCCCCTCAGAACATCACAGTTATCTGTAGCACTCTCAAGGTTCAGTCACCTGTCAAAACCTCTGTCTATGAGCCCACAAGGTTCTTGGGGGCCATCCGGATAATAGACTATGACACTTTCTTTTCTCAGCCCCTATGCCCCTTACTCTGAAGTACTTTTCTGTCCCAACCCTAAAACAAAAGAACTCTTTTCTTGGGTTTCCATTGTACCCCATCCTTCATGAATATAGCACTTCCTCACAACTACAGTGAATATTTGTAGATGTATATTTTCCACTATATAATAGTTTCAACACGTTCCAAGATGTTCTATATAAGGATAGTATAAAATTCTACATACAATTTTTCTATACTTGCAAACTTATAAGTATAGACAAATATACATATGGATTAATATTATTTAGAAACTTTAAGGGATCCACAATAATAACTAACAATAAAGGAGAACAATGTTAACCATATACTGTAGTAAAATTTATTTAAAACATATGAACTATTAAGGGCCAGCCAAATAGCTCAGCAGATTAAGGCACCTGCTTAGGTAGATACAGGAACTGGGAATTTGATCCTTGGGCCTCGGGGTGCCCTAGAGGTTGCTTGAGACTGGGTATGAATGTAAACACCTGCAATACCAGCATTTGGGAGGCTGTAAACAGGAGGATCACTATGAGTCTGATCTACAGAATGAGACCCTGTAGACCCTGTCCTGAAATTTTAAAAAAAGTGTATGGACTATTTATTTCTGGAATTTTCCATGTAACATTTTTACATTGTACTTGGCCATGGATAATATAATTGAGAATATAGAAATTGTGCTGTAGATAACAGGGCTCTAAATACATGAATAAATAAACAAATGAAAATGTCTAAGGAGCTAGGGTGACAGCTCATTAGAATAAGCACTTGCCTGGCAAGTGCAAGGGCCTGAGTTCAATCCCTGGTTCTGCAAAACAAATAAACAAACAAACAAACAAACAAACAGATAACAGGGCTCTACCACATATTCTTAATGCCACAAAGGCTGAACATTCTTTTCCACAGCTAAGAAGGAGTTCTAGCATTTAAATAATGTCAGTAAATAATCAGTATCAAGGACAGAATGGAGATGAAATCAGAGAGTCCATGCTGGTGGACAAAAACGGCAGACATTGGGGCTAAATACCTGCTTGTTTATTCAGCATGTCTTTTATGTTGCTGCTGTCCAGGGTGAACAGTTTAGCCAGCCTTATGGTTTCAGGATGAGGTAAAAAACTTTTCATTGCCAATACTGTTAGCATGTTGTGGTCCTTTTTTCTTTCTAACTAACCAAAGCCTCCTGTGCTATACTATATTCTGTTTTCTCTGATGTTTGTCTGATTGGGAGAGGTCCACTGAGTGGCACAGTGTCTTCTGACTCCAAAGTCATCAGAGTCCTTTGCTCAGGGTCATGTTCCCTCACAGAACTCAGACTTTTTGCATTATTTTTACCAAGTTCTGTCCATGTCTTTAAATTTAATAGTATAGAAATCAAGTAATGTGCATATGTATTTATATTTTTTATAGCCTGAATTTTTAAAAAATTTTCTTAGCGTAAATAAAACCCTTGAATGCTGCTTACATATTACCAAATAAAGAATATTTTCTTTTCATAAAGTACCTATGGCATCCTTTTCAGATATTTGTTTCACTCTATCATAGTGGTCATATCTTTGAAAAAGCCATGAGTCTTACATATAGAATGTAGTTCCAACCAAGCAATTACTCAAGAACTCTTTGTTCCTAATAATATATAAAACTAGCCAAGAAAAGAGATTTAAAAAAAAATCTGTAGATTTTTTAAGCCTCCAATAAATGCGCCCATTAGATTTGAAAGATTAACCTAGAAAGTTCAAAAAATAATGATAACTGATTAGATCTTTCAACTGCAGGGAGAAAAGTGCTTAAAGGTAGATTTTATGCAATTCATGTAACTTTGATTATTTGTATTTCCTTAAATAACTCACCAAGAATGGTTGAAAACATTCTCTCCCACAGAAAAAATGTATTTCTTGGTTTGTGGAAGGATTTGCTAATCTCTGACATATTGTAGGTGATATTTTGTGACAGCAAAAATATGTGAGAATCTCGTTAGGTACATGATATTTAGAAAATTAACTGCAAATAAAACATGATGATTCCACAGATGCTGTTTTACTTTTAGAGAGATATTATCAATGATCATCTTATTCACATCTAAAAATGCAATACTCCGGGCTTAATGTGCCACTAAATTTTTGTCCTTATTTCTGATACTCTTCCAACATCATTCACCTCTATGTGGCTTAGGCACAGAAACACAAAAGTGATTGAACCATGATGCATGAGTTCCAGGAGCTTTCCAGTCATGCTGGCAAGGGGAAAAATCCAAGAAATTATGATACAGAATGTGATCAGCCATGCTAGAAGCAGCACAAAGTTATAGGTACATTCAGACTCCAGAGAACAACCTCTGTGCCTGACAGGGTATAGGAAGGCCTCTTGGAGATGGTGGCATTGGAAATAGGGTACAGAATGTGGGAATTACATTGCCAGAGGCAGAAGGGTAGGAGGAGATAAGAAGACATTTTATGGAAAGGAAACAGTGTGATATAATCTGTGAAAAGGACATTTTGTGGGTGAGTGTTATGTATGGTCCAGACAGAAGTGATTTGGCTGGAGTAAGAGGGTCACAGGGGAAGAATGTGAAAGTCATCTGAATATCCAGATTAACTGCTGCCCATGAAGGCACTTGACTGCACAAGCAAGAAATTTTCAGCTTTGTCTGAGGCTATAACATGAGAGGGGCCTATGTAAGGTACTGGCAGGATGGGCCATGTGTCTAGAAAGTTCTGGGCAGTGTATACTGGAATCTCATTGGTGCTGGAATCAAGTCACTAATCCTTAATGTGGCTCTTGCAACATCTCTAATCTCTTTCCACTGTTGCTCGCTTTGTTCTCCAGGCATCTTTGGGTTCCCTTAGCCTAGGGATTGGTTGTTGTCTGCTCTTCTGCCTCTTCCAAATCTCACTGATATGTTTCTTTTACAGGGAAGCCTATTGTTACATCCTTAGAGAAACTGTTCCTGACCACCAACCATCTTTTCCTTTTTTGTTGTATTTTATCACTTACTTAGTTGTGGAATTAGTAGTTTATTGTATCACTTTGCCTATTCCATATGAGGAAATTGAGGCTTAGAAATACTTTCTCCACTCTGAGAGAAGGTATGAAAACAGAGGTCAGTTAGGAGACTGAGGCAGGAGAATCATAGGCTAGAGCCCAACTTGGGTAAGTTAGAAACAGTGAGATCCTGTCTTAAAGCCCACCCCAAATGGTTAGGGATGTAGCTCAATGACAATATCTTATGTCTAATCACTAATACAACAAAACCAAAGGCAAAATGAAAGCCATAACCAAAATCAAACAAACCAAACCAAACCAAAGCAAAAGGAGGCAGAGAGAAGCATTTGTTCTAGACTATATAAGAGAAATGTTTCACCATTTAAGTGATTTTATGGAATGATTTCTTATTTGCAGTCAATGGATTAAAATATTATTTTATCTTCTGAAATAGATAGCCATTGTACAGAGGTTTACAATTTTCATGTTCACATGAAATGAATGTGCTCCTACGTAACTTGACCATCTAACAGTCCTGGGAAATGCTGCTCCACATAGTGCAGTGGTCGGCAAAGAGGTGAGGTTTAGACATGGCTAAGGGCTATAAAGTGAAACATTAGATTGTCCTTTCAGGCTTTGAATCCTGTATTTTCATCGAGTTATTTACCTTTCCTGTTGAGGAGAAATTAAAATTTGTGAAAAGATGCTGTGTGACGTACACCATAAATCCCCAATATTCAGTGAGTGAGTCAAGGAATTGCAGGCAAACAGAAAGCCTCACTTAAGGAGCAGAGTCAGATTAGGACATTGGTGCACATCCAACTTGTTAGAGAGCAACATTTCTTAAAGTCAGTTAGTAAACCTGGTGCATAAAAAAAGTATTTAAATCCTGCTGAAATGACCTCAATTTCTATTCCAATAAATTACTGGTCCTTGCAATTAGTCATCTGGCTTGTCAAGCATACGAAGGGAGGATTTATTTTCTGTTCTAGGCAGTGCTGTTAAACAGATGGGCAGGTTGCCATGGTAGAACCTGGCTATGTTTCCAGGTAATATGGGGGAGGGGCAGCAGAGCAAGGCAGAAGCAAAGATTATCACCTCAAGACATTTATTATTAAGTCAGCTCTGAGCTCATATCCCAGCTTTGTTCCAAAATTTAGTTTTAGATCTTCAGTTTGGAAGCCAGGAGGCTCTGTCTTACAGTTACATCTGGCCCCATGCCAGCTGGGCGGAGGGGAAGCCAGGCTTCTTCTGGCCGAGTCCTAGAAAGCAGCAGGGGAGGGACACAGCTCATCACGAGAAGGGCAGGGGCTTGCGGGCAGCCAGACTTCTTGCCTCGGAGGTCAGTCAAAGCTGCTGTGGGCTGGAGTGTGAGAGGAGCTGTGGATCAGAGCCAGGGCAAACAGAGAAAGGGAGACCAGACGTGCGCAGCCAGGACAGCCTGGCCCGGGCTGTTCCTCGCTCTTCGCAGGGTCATGCTCAGCACAGCACCGGTGCCTGTTCTGTCTGCTGGCTCTGCATGAGCTTTCAGCCCCGCGGCCCAGGCTCTCACCAACACCTCCCTGCAAGCTCCTCACTCTGACCCAGCCAAGATTCTCATTTGATTTCTTTTTTCAAACCCACCTTATACTTCATGAGTGTTTTATATTATTCCTGTTTCTAATTCTGCTCTCCATTAGGAAAGGATTTTTTTGACTTATTTTTATTTTTAAACTTCTATATCTTCAGTGTCTACAAATATGCCAGCTACATAACAGGCATTCAATAAATGTTTCAGTGAATAAGAAATTTTAACAATTGGATTAAGTTTCTTGCTTCCTCCCTCTAACTGTTCTTCCATGTATGAATGATTAAAATCACTCTTGACTTTCTTTCACATTGCTT